>JAJJMC010009453.1:509266-593932 GCA_023531435.1 Papaver californicum | reverse complement strand
AAAAAAAAAAAGTTCAGAAAATCTGCTGCTGCGAAGCAGATGAAGGAACCGTAGCCATTAACTTTGACTAAACTGTTGTCGTACCTGTATATTCACATCGCATATTCTTTTGAGTTCAACTCTTTTGTAACAGCTAGCAACAATTATCTTTTCTTCTCTGTAACATTTATATCCGTAGCAAATTTTGTGTGTCAACTATTTTTCTTCTTGTAAACACCTTTTTGAGCCATGAATGAGTATTTTGAGAGTGTTTTCAACATGAGGAGCTAAACCCCCTTGCTGGGGTGATGGAGGAAGTCATTGTTCCAAGAAAAGTGTAATATTTCTATTTTAATTGATTTTTGCACTTTCTTTTATGATTATTTTCCTTGACTAAAAATTGATTTAATGATTTTTGTTAAGGAATTGTGATTTCGTTAGATGGTACATGCTTAACCTAGGTTTTAGATGTTCCATGCTTTTGTTATACAATTGTTATTTTGAGAATCTATTTTTGTAACATATTAGAATCACTTTAAATGTAAAGAATTACATGAATATTGATTGGATCACTTTAATTGGTTAATGGTGAAATCCATAACCTCAGTATTTGTGAGTATTATTTTCATATTTTGTATATATTTTTAGTTTAAAATTAATTTATTAAATCTAAATTCAATCTTCACAAGTTCGAGCGAACGATACTTTATTTACCACTATTTACAAAACTATCATTGTAGAAGTCTCGTGGCTACAATAACAAGAATTATACAGCTTGGGTTGACTACTGATGGAACGGTAGTACAAGTTCTTATGGTCTCGATGCTGATCATCCCCTGGGTTGACTATTGATGGATCGGTAGTACAGCTAGACACGTATTCAAAGGTTCTCCTGGAGGTCAATTGAAGATTCCACTTGTTCTGATTGTTGTTGCGCTTGCTGGTGAAAAGACTCTTCCTCTTGGTAATTTATTTCTGGGTACTTTATATTCTTATATGGACACTTTCATTCGTGACATGAAGACTTCCAATGGTTATGCCAAGGTAGATTCTTTTATTCATGCCATGTTTATGCAAGCTTGGATTTGGTAATGTTTTCCTGAATATGCACCAAAGGCTCGGCCTTCTTTCCCAAGTACAAGATAGAATATGCTCGAATACTCCATTGGAGTAAGAAAAAACCTTCCCCTGTTAGTCTTATCAGTTTAATAGATAATGATAAGAAAGTGAATTTCAGACCTTGGGGTTCGAAGCTTCCTCATGTGATTCCATCAAGGACTTTTGCTGAGAGATCGGATATTATCCTACGTTCTGGCCCAAGTGGTGAGAGTAATATTGCTACTGTTGGTGAAGCTACCTTCATGAATAGTTGTATCCCATGGCACATTCTTGCTATTTGTTATGATAGTTATATTGCTCAGAGTTATAACATTGATAGAGGGGCTCGGAAAATAGGCTTCGATCAATCTGTTCCTCACTACCATACCGTTGCACCTTCCATGGATGTGCTTATGCGATCTGAAGGTGCCCACAGCATTCCAGGATGAAGAATTCCTTTTCTCTAGTCTAATAGAAAAAGATGTACTACTGATGAATATGCCGGTTTCTGGAATAGACAACTTATTCTCCTCAAGAATTTCATGTTCAGCAAGCCTTCTGATGCTCACGGTGAACCTTCTGAAAAGGATTTAACAGATCATCCAAACTTGAAAATTATTTTTGGAGAAAGACACGAATTGATCATCAACTTGACACAGGTATCTCAAATCATTCTTCATTAATCACAATCTTTTGCTCAATAGTTATGTGTTTAATTCGTCTTTTATAGTCATGACTCCCAAATTACTTTGTGTATGATGCTGTAGCAAACATTACTCCTCAATCTGGGAAGAAGAGACCACGGGTAGTCACGCCTGGAAGTGGAGACTTTCCTTGGAAGAAGGTGTGTGTCTTGCTTTTCTTTTATTCTTCCTTTCTGTATCAAGTGTATTATGGGGACATGACTCGTTAGGGTGACTTGGATATTCAAACCTTCAAGTTTGGTGTCCCAATTGTTCCTGGTGTTTTGGCTCCTTATATCGTAAGTAGAACTTCCTCTGGTGACTTCTGAATAATAATTATATGCCTTGTTGAACCTGATAAATTCTGATTCTTGTGAATAAATGTCATTCTTAGATGACTAGTAATGTGAATACCTAGGCGCTAGAAATCATTGGTGTTGTCGGAAGTACTATAGAAGAAGACAAAGATGATCAGGGACCTGAGAAACCATCCCATACTGAAGTAATTGAAGAATCTGGGGCTGAGAACGAAGAACTTGGTGGTGAATCATATTACGAGGTGCCTTCTGCTTCTAATGACTTGTTGTAGCTCCAAGTAAGTTTACTCCATTGTTTTAGAATCATAATTACATACTTATAGCTCTTAAACCACCAAATGTGTTGAATCATACATGATTCCATGAAAGACTTTAGCAGTTTTTGCTGTCAGAAAAATTCAGATTCAGGTCTTCTTGCCGTAAAGGCTGTAGAATCTTCGTCCGAAATTGGAATAAGGTGGTTGACCTCTCATTATTTATATAAGAGAAATATCTAACTTCTCGAACATAATTTCTGGATTTGGAGCCCATTGGCTAGGTTAAAAAGACCTGACACCTAGAGTCAGGCAGAATTTTGTAGGTTTACAGCTATCTTGTAGTTGAGCGTTTTGACCGCCGTTATTAGCTTGTTCATCTGATTGCTGTGTACTTTTAGCATGTTATCGTAGAAATTTATATGAAACATTTGGTATATAAATCACCCCCAAATTGCTTACCAATCAGCGCCAGTTTCAGTTCTTCCGGAAGGTTATGTAAAAACGTTCTGACGATATTTTTACGAGACGAACCATATCCTTTCTAAACCATATGCCATGACCCAAAACACTTTTTTAATGAATGTTTAGGTTTTTAATGGAAATCTTTTATGATTTTCATGATTTGTGTTTCAATTCCTTGTTCTCGAGATATTTTAACTCATTATATCTATAATGTCTCTGCTTTTAGGGTGGGAATGAACCAAAACAGAGAGACGAACTTGTAGATGAAGGATTGGAGATTACCATGAACCATGATGCTAGTGGTATTTCTTTCCAACTCAGAACCATGAGCAATCCCTCCATGACGCGATTGTTGAAGAGGGCGCTCTGAATGGTGTCATTGTGCAGAATGCTGATGTAATAGAGATGGTTCTGGCCGAGTATCCGAATGCTGGAGTTAGCTTTGACTTCCAGTTTGATAGGATTAGACATGAATACATGTGAATTAGGGGTTTTACTGTCCCGTATGCCTATCGTGAGTTTTTTAAGCCAAAATATGGAAGAAGTTTGACCATTTCTTCGTAGGTAACCCCAAAAATTATCGTACTATGGAGAAGAATGTGTCTGTGTTGCTTCCAACTGTGCATGAGATGATTTATCTCCCCCGTAGATAAATTTCTGAGATGGTGCTTCAATACTGGAAGGATGTCTTGGATGAGGCTGAAGGGGCTGAGCTTAATGTCGCATGGCTTCGTCGTCATTTTGAATCTATTGAGAAGCGTTTGCAGGAGGGAGGCATGACTCCTTTTTTGGAGACGATCACCAAGGTTGGATATTAAGTTGAAAGACTTTCTCGGGAGTTGAAGCTTGCAACTGAGATTTTTTGGAGGTTGGAAAAGGCGTATTTTGAAGGTGTTGAACCGGTTTCCAAGGAATTTTTCTAGATTTCCTAAGTTTTATAGGATTTTATGAGACATATGGATTTTTGTGGTTTTATTGTGGGATTTTGAATAGGTAGAGATTTTTTAATGATTTGCAAGAGATTCTTTTAGAAAGAAATAATATTTTTCTTGATTAGTAAATTGAAATCCTAAGTATGAATGCAAGATATTGCAAACATTTTGGAGGAATTACAAATGTTGCGTAAAACAGGGAAATATTGTGAAGTGGTGGCAGAATGTTTTAAGCATTATGAGATGTAAGCCACTTTCCATGTATGACCACCCCTTCTAGCTTGTCAGTATTGACAAGTTTGTAGTAACCGTCGATCAAGGTTTTAGTGATAAGATACGACTCTTCTTCGGTAGAGGATGTGATATTCTTTACCGTTTCTCCGACATGGAAGGCATCAGGTTCAGGCCCCTTAACTTCATGACATGTCTTTTGAATGACCGGGTTACTAGTTTTTTTATCTCTAGTAGAGACAATCCACACCCATTCGATAAAATTTTGAAAAGGATCAGCTTCCCATTCACATCACCGATTCAGAGTAGGGTTGATATCCGGGTCAAGTCCCCAAGCTTTGATCGGACGTAGGATTGTTGGTTGGATATGACTTACTTGTGTACGAAACCTTCGGACATATGACGCCATGTCCTCTCCTAACAACTGCTTCACATCTAGATCCAGTGTGCGATGAAACTCGTCTTATAGGCAATCTTCAGGATTTTCTGGCTTGTTTGAGAGTCTTGGAGGTGCTAGTGCCGATAAATGAGATATATTTGCTCCCATTTTGTTGCCACGGACCCATGGGCGTCCTAGAATCATGTATAATTCAGATCTTCTTTGACAATATGAAATTTAGTATATATTTGGGCATCATCCATTTTTACCTCAAGAGTGATGTGGCTGTAGGTATACGGTTGGTGAGCGCGTAGCTTCGTGCCTGGAAATTCCCACATCTCTCAGAGTCTTGATGGTGATGATATTGACGTCGGTGCATGCATCAATCAGTGTTTGCTCGAACTCAGTGTCCTTAAGGCAAGCAGTGGTGAGAAGTCACATCTAGGCTTCTCGTTGTGTTTGATGACTACGTATTCTGAAGTGGACTTGGGATACATAATATCCCTTTTGGCGAAGAGCAGACGCTTACCCGACACAACACGATTTAAGGCAGTAAAAATATCTTTGTGTTGTGCCTTCGATAGGTAAAGAAGTTCATATATGAGTTCCATCATGGATTGGACATTTCTGTTAGGGAATTCCCAGAAAGAGTAAAGCTCCTGATAGGGAGGGGATCTTTGTGGAAACCTTCAGTCCCCAAGCATAGCTCTCCTGAGTCGATCTTTTATCTGAATATATGCCTCAAGCCATTGCATTCACTAGTGGAATGATTGACAAATATGTGAAACGGACAGTATTTTGGATTCAACATGTCTTTTTCGGTGGGTGGATGTAGAACATGCGGTAACTTGATAGCTCCATTTTGTACCCATAATTCCAGCATTTCGAGGACCTCCTCCATGGGAAAGGAGAAATCTGGGATTGTTAGATCCGTTTTGGTTTGTTGTGACTGACGCCGAGTCTCGACTAAACTTTGTCCTTGAGTTGGTGTTGGCGCTGTCACCAGGGATGATGCAATGCGCTTATCCTGTGGTGCCGATTGAGGTGCTGCTTTTCTATTGGCTCCTTCATCAGTAACAACACCTATGGAGTGTTGGGTAGAATGTTATTTTTTCACCAGACATTTACTTCCGCGAGTGTCACCATGACTTTCTTTTCTGACGGGCCTTGTCCTTTCCAACAAGGATGGAGAAGTTGTTTCTGATCTCTTGGCAGCCTCATGTAGCTCAGAGAAGGTTTGCAATCGTAAATTTTCTAATAAGGCACGAGAAACAAGAATCATATCATTAATGTAAAGATCCACCAATTGTTGCTCAATTACGTTCTGGTCATGGCAGTCGAGAGATTGTGTCCTAAACTTCTTTACGTATTCGTCGGGATGCTTGTTGTTTCTCTAGAACATTCTTCCCAGATCCGAAAGAGTGATTTCCTCATACACAAAGAAGTACTTTCTGTAAAAAGCATTGACCATTTGATACCAACTAGAGATGTTGTTGGGAGCGAGGTTGTTGTACCAAGTATAAGTTCTTCCCATAAGATATTGGAGAATTTTTTGAGTCGCAACACTTGATTATATTTATACAATCCTAACGATTCCAAGAATCGATAAACATGTTCTCGAGCATTCCCGGTGCCATCGTACAATGAGAATGGAAGAGACGCATATTCGTTTGGAAGTACAATCATCTGGATTTCAGGTTGGTAAGGAGGTTGATGTTTATGGAATGAAGATGAATCTTTCTTTCCACGGTTTCGCAAGAGCTTTTCCAGGTTTTCACGAGTGACAAAGTTTTGTTGTTGTTGACTCCTCTTTGCTACACGATCGGCGGTGACCTGTAATTCATCATCTACTTGGGTGTTAGCTCTTGACGTATTGGCACCGCCGGCAGTTGTGTTCTTAGCTTTCTCCATTTGACGATGATGCTGCTCTGGTGATAACTGCTCCGTTAAAGTCTTAAGAAATGTAAGAACTTCCTTTTGGGAAGTGGCCATGGCTACTTGAGTTTCATCTAAGGTTTCCTGCCGCTTTATCAGATCAACTACGGTTGGTGATGCTTGCTCTTTTTTTTTGGCACCTTTAGTGGTATGGAGAGGAATGTTGAAGGAAATATGTGTATTGAATTGTGTGCAGATATGATGAACTATTGAGAATAACAGAGCTTATGGGAATGCAAAGCTTGTTCTGTTTTTCTGAATGGCTAAGTAGCCTATTTATAATAGCACACTTATCCTTGTAAAGTAGTGAAGATAGTGAAGAGTGGAGTAATGGGGATTATGGGGGTAATGGTGTAACCGCCCATTATCCTTGGAAATTTCTGGAAAACCGTTATTCCATTACCTCCTCAATTGTTTCAACCGTTACCACTACTTTGTAACTTTCTTGTCATGGGGTGTTGCCACGCCACATGTTGTTGTAACCACCAGACCAAAACCCCATGAATAATCCCCCCATGTAATATGTTTTGATTTATGCTAAGAGTTAGTGGAATCATGGACTCAAATCATGTGAGTTTGTTGTAAAATAATGCTCTTAAGTAAGGTCAACATAATAATAGCATATTGATAGCGCTAGCAACAAATAATGATGCTGGCATGAGCAAGCAAAAAATAGCAATGGCACAAGCGAAGAAGAAAAACGCAGTAGCGAAGAGTAAAGCACGACAACAACAGGCGCGGCGCATGGGAACGAAGATAGTGCTGGACTAGCCTTGGCATTAGCGGTAGCGCTAGCAAAGGCCTTGGCGCTAGTGTTGTTGGCCTCATCGTTGGTGGCCTTAGCGCTATGGCTAGCGTTCTAGCAAGGGATTTGCATGGTTTTGGCACTTTTCTAGCTTTTTGGCATATGGGTGTGCTTCTCATTGGTGTTGGGAGCTTGGTTAAGGCTTGCTAAGGCTGGCACTTGTTGGTGCCAAGGCCATTGCCTATGTGCCATTAGCATTGGCATTTTCTAATGTTGTGGCCATAACTATGGTGTATTCATGAATTCTCAGTCTTATGAGATTTAATTATTAGCATTTATGCTCAACTTTTGTACAGTGCATACAGAACATATTCCAGAGATTCAGTCGCGGAAGTTTGTAACTTGAAATTATGTTTGATGTGACTCTGCAATTAGATGGTATACATCTAGTTAGTGTTTTTATTCAGATATTGCATGGCCTCTATTCTGAATGTTCGTAATTTTGTATGTTCTGTTTTATACAAACAGTTTGCTGGGATGCACATGAAATAACGAGGATTTAGTTGAGTACAACTTTGAAATTTTTATGGTGCACATATATGTAAAAGAGCTATCGGGCTAATTTAGCCGTAAGGTGAATATGCACTCTCAATTCTCTTGTGGAATATAAGATAGTAGTATGTATTCATTATTCTGATACCGGGTCAGGAATTTGTACACATTTATTTCATGCTTTTGCAGCTAGGCGAAAATCAATATTATAATTTTCTCCCTTCTCAAAAACTCATCATCAACAAGTATCCACCTAATGTAGTTTTAATAATCAAATATGGCTTTTCTCCAAGAGAGGCAGTAGTGTCTCCGATTTGGAAAGAGTTGGGTTTCAGTATCTCATGTTGATTACACATCTTAAGGATGATTGGGTTATTGGTTTTAATATTCTCAGTAGAGACGACCCCTATCCATTTGACAAACTCTTGAAAAAGATCAACTTCCCATTCACATCGTCAAGGAACGGTGAGGCTGATACTCGAGTCAAGTCTCCAAGCCTTGATGGGACGTGGGACAACTGGTTGTCAAGAGAGTTGCTGAACAAGACTTACTTGTAGGAGAAATCACGGGCGTACAACATCACCTCTTCTCTATGCAATTTTTTAGCGTATAGATCCGTTGTTTGATGATGTTTTTGAGGTGAGCAATCTTTAGGGTCTGGTAGCTTGTTGGCGCCTACAAGTGGGTCCCTTATTGAATATTTCTCTAGATATGCGTCAAGCCTTTCCTTATTTCTGTGAATTCACGGACGTCCCAGAACCATGTCATAGTCTAGATCTACATGGTTGTTGCTGATGAAGTGGTAGCAGACACTCCTAGCCACAAAATGGTAGTGGTAGTGGTCTATTTAGACCCTTATTAATGACGAAGTTTGGTCGTTGGATCCTTTGTTTCTTTCTTTGAATGAGGATCTTGTCATCGTATCGAATGTTGATTCTGGATGTGATGACGTTGGTAGCATCAGGAACATTGGTTGACTCTATCTTTATTTTCACGATTTTTGTAGGGACCTTTACAGAACTCTAGTGGTGTTGAAATTTTGTGGTTGACTATTTCCTGGTACCATATCAGGGATTGGACGAACATATCATTTATCTCTTTGGATATGGGCCCTGGACGTGTTAGCATCAACAATAACTTTCGAGGCATTTCTGGCTTGCTCCATATGATACTTATGTTGCTCTATAGGCGGTTGCTCCATACGAGTCTTGAGAGGAGCGAGTATTTCCTTATGAGTAGTAGCCTTATTTATTTGTATTTAACCCAAGGTTTCTTGTCTTTTATCAGATTTGAGAGACTTGGTGGTGTTTGGCTATCCATTGCATTTCCAGTAGTACTGCTTGAAAGAGGAATGTCGGGTTTTTTTTTTGTGAAAGCATTTTGAGGAATAGAACACCAGAGTTGAGATTGGTTACCGGACCTGAATTGAGTTTAATGACTGAACTTGATATAAGATCCACCCTATTTTCAAACGTTTGAAGAATTGATTTTCAGACGGTTGAAAACCCTGATTTTGTGACCGAGACGTTGATCTCCGTATGTGGTCGCCAATTGTTGATACCTAATAATTGTTCATGGGCAAAACAAATGCACCGTTGTGGTACTTTCTTTAGGTTCGAAAATCAAAATCATATATGACAAGCCTAAACCACGAAAGCAGTTATTCTGTCCTGCTTTGGTCACAAGGAGAGAAGATGGGTTGATCTTAGAGGAGGGAAGCAGAGAAAGTTGAAGAAATTGTAGTGGTATTGACTTGTGTGTAAAGGTGCTGAACTATGAAGAATAACAGAGCTTGTGAGAATGATAAGCTTGTTATATCCTTCTGGATAGACTAAGTAGTGTATTTATAATAGTTGGAAATACACACTTATTTCCTCGTAAGTAGTGGAGGTATTGAAGAAGTGATATGGGCATATTTCATACATATTTACCGTTTAATTTATATTTGCTAGTGCTTGAATTTATACTAATAAAATATTTTTATTGTTTTATTAGGTGGTATGTGTAAAATCCGAAGTTGTGAATAAACATGGCTTAATGGGTTATTATTGACTATACCCGGTGAATATCAGAACACAACGTTGGTCTGCTGGGTTTTATTGATGGACGTGGCTCAGACTTTTCAGGAGTTGGCTGATCGGTCATTACTTATTAGTTAATGGACAGAATAGGATGGCTAGCTAGAGGGAAAGTGAGATAGAAAGTGGTCAAGAGAATAAGAAAAGGTGGAGGCGTCATTATCATGTTGACTCAAAGTTGAGATTCTTGAAAAGTATAAAAATGGGTCAGAAAGATATCACGTGAATAGGAAACAAAAGAAAAGAAAAAGTTTTCTTTTGAGTTTTGTTGGATGACAAGTCTAATAGCATGTTAAGCAGAGAAAAATGAGTTGACGTGGTCTGACATAGTTGGATGCGAAAACCAAGAAGACAAAAAAGTGAATGGACTTGGCTAGATTTTTGTCAGGTAGTGGGGCTTGGTTGGAGTCCTCTGTTTGGTGCATCGGAAACACAAAAGAAAAGAAAAAGAAAAAGGTATGAAGAGAAGGAGAGAGGAAAGAAGGTGGGGATTGAGGAGAGATGAGATGGGGGATTGAGAGAAAGAGAGAGGATACGGGAGAGAGAGAAGAAAGGTTGGAGGTGAGAGGACGACTGAAAAGTCAGTGAGAGAGGAGAGAGGTTGAGTCTGATTGGGGGGAGAGAGGGAGAAGTGGAGAGATAATATGAGACAAAGAGGGAAAAGAATACCTAGGCGTAGGCTGAGAGAGAGATCAGACTTCTCTTGGGGAAAAGAAAAAGAGGGGAAAGAGGAAAAATAGGTAGGGGATTGATAGAGAAAGGTGTTGACTAATAGAGACGTGATAGAAAGGTGAGAGGAAAAGGACGGATTGAGGTAGAGAGGAGACAGTGGAGAGAAGGGTGGTGTGACGGCTGAGTGGTTAATTGATTAGGGAACAATAGGTAGGTTGGAGAGAGGGAAGAATTGTGTGTACGGTTTTGGGAGAAAAAAAGAAAGAAAAGGTGGACAGAGAGAGAAGGACGACTGATTGGGGAGAAAGACGATTATGGTGTTTCTGCTGGGTCTGGAACGGAGAAAAGGTTGGGTTTTTGGGAGAAAGCATCAGGAAGAGATGTTGACGTCCATGAATTAAAGATCAAGACAAAAGGGTTTAATCTCTCTAGTCTCTACTTTTGTTAAAAAAAATTATGGGTTTTGAGAAACCCACTACCATGTCTTGCTAATTGATTTGTAGCTAAGGTTTTATGTTTGAAACCACTCTGAGTAATAGGCTATTTTGAATTGAATTATTTGGTACAAACTATTATGATTTGAATACATTAGTTCCGTGATTTTGTTTATTGATTTAATGATAAAATTAGTTCTTGCTTCACCGGTTATGTACAATACAGTAACCTTTGCGCATAATTAATAGGATTGCAAATATATTTGTCTACTTATTCGATATTTCATGCTTGGGTTAAATCCTTTGATGGGGTATGCTTAGAATAGCCAGGTTTTATTTGTGAACCTATAATTAGTTTCGTATAGTTTTCTCGCTAACGCAATTTGATGGTGTATGCTGAGACTTGGAGTTTTTGATGCGCCATGCTTAGGGTGTCCCAGTGATATTTACGACTCTAATATATAATAGATGATGTCGATAGAACAAACAATAGATAAATATTCAGGAATTATGTTTCACTTCAGTAATTAAACAGAAATAGTGGTGGATACTAAAAACCCTGGTTACCGACTCTCTCTGCTTAGTTGTTTTATTAGTTTAGTTTGTTTTATTTTTTCATTCATAATTCTAAAAATCCAAAAAAATATTGTTTCTGGTTAGTTTATTAAGAATATTGATTGCAGTATTGTCCCCGCTCCCTGTGGGTTCGACCCGTACTTGTCGTTGTCTGCATTGTAGACACAGTGCGATTGCGGTACTTATAAATAGGGTATTCCAAAATCTTATCAAGGGGTAAAGAGATGGAGATTGTGGAGGTAATTGTATAGCCACGCTTGTTATGCTTGGGAAGTTTCTGAAAACTTCTAGACCATTACTCCATCAACTCTTCAACCGCTATAACCGTCACCACTACTTGTAACTTTCCCATCATGGGGTGTTGTCATGCCGCATATTGCTATAAACCACCAGACCAATACCCCATGAAGAATCCCCCCATGTAACATGTTTTGATTTCTCATAAATGTTAGTGGAGTCATAGACTATCAGACTCAAAGCACGTGCGTAATTAGGAGTTTGTGGTAAGGTAATACTACCAATAAGTTTATGCCAATGTAGCATGGTCGTAGCATATTTATGGCATGTTTGCAACATGCAAGTTGTACCAGCAACAACAGCGCGCATAGGTACCATTGGCATGGTCAAGATGTTGTTAGCACATGCTAGTGTTGTGGCTATAGCCTGACCAACATTAGTGCTGGCACATTTGGTGCCATTGCTATAATTTGGGCACCAGTTATGCTAGCGGACGTTGGTGCCACAACCATGGCTTTAGTGTTGTTAGCACTGTCTTGGATTGGTGTTGCATCCAAGGCATTTGTCGGCTGGTGCCAGCTTGTATATGTGTTATGGCCACGACCTAGGTATTGCAATGTTTGGGCTTGCTAACAAAATGATAGTGCTCGTGGAGTGACGGATCTGGCGCTTGCGAGGTGATAGCGTTAGCGCTGGCAAGATAAGTGCTGCTAGCGTTGCTGCTGGCAGGTGAGTCTGGCCTGCTAGGCGTTGGCATTTTCCAGTGTCGTTGGCGCGGATGTGGTCTTCTTAGGATTCTCAATCGCATGAGATCTAGCGTTGTCATTATGCTTGGCTTTTATGTAGTGCATACAGAACATTTTCAAGGAATTCAGTCGTGGAAGTTTGCGACTTGAGATGATGTTCGATGCAACTCTGCATTTAGATTGTATGCATCTAATTAGTATCTTAGATTTTAAAGGTCTAGAATAGACTGTATTGTCATGTCTTAAGCGTTGAGCTCTGATAAATATGATATAAGAAATGAGCTCTAAGTAATAAGCTATATGTAGTATGTTATGAACGATGAGCTCTAAGCAATAAGCTATGAGCGATGAGCTCTAAGCAATGAACATGAGCGATGATCTGTAAGCAGTGATGCTAGCCGCGGGCATTTTGAGTATGCTGGGTACTCAATGATAACGTGAATAACCCATGATGGCGTTTGAGGTGATCTCAGCTGGGAGGATCACTAAGGCATATACATATAGAGGCTACGAGATCAATATAGAACGCCTGTAACTATCTGTAGAGACTGTATTCTTAATTCTCTTGCAGAATATTTGTAAAGGTATAATATTTCATATTTGGATATAAAGTCAGAAATATACGCGAATATTTCTAAGTTTCTGCCGCTGGGCAGAGGGAAATTTTACGATTCTAGCCCTTGCAAAAAATTCGCCATCTACAAGTACAAGTACTGAAATACTCCATAAATATATATAGGATGCAGAGAGTCAAGCTGGTGAAGCCTTAGCATATATATATTTATAAATATGACTCTGATAAAGGGTCATAGGCGAATTTACCAGATTTTCCCTTATCAAAAACTCACCATCAACAAGAAAAAACCAACAGAAACGACTAATCACCTTAATTCCTAGTGAAATAACAAATGTTACTAACAATAACAGACTCACTACACCGGTACACACATTTAAATTGGTTTACTTCTACCGAAAATGGGTTTTGCTCTATTTTTCCAACTGATCTCAAACTCCTCCAACCTAATATTTTCATCTTGAACGTTTAAAAATTACAAGTTGAATCTTGTCGTTCCCAAAATTTATTTGGTGAGTTACTGAACTAGAAAAGAATTGTTTTACCTGAGGTTTTACTTCTGACAACCCACATTTATTTCTTCTTAGACTTAGGTTTCTAAGAAGCCTCTGATATGAGCCTCTTTAATGGATATACATATATACTTTTTATAGGGTTAATTGGTGTTTGATATTTACGTTTTGTCCAATTTTAATTTTTGGTCTAACTTTTGTCCAACTTAAGTTTGGTACCTGGAATTACGTTGACTAAGTGAGACTTACTTAGTCTTTTGACTGGAGATCTGTCTTGCTTGACTAGGCTGATGAGTCTTGATAGACTAAAGACAAAATAAATATGTGTTTATTTGTGTATAAAGAGCAGTATGCTCAACTTATTCAATTTGGCATTGCCACGGTTGTTTTGTAAAAATAAGTGTACATTGCTGAGAATGAGAAAATGTGGGTGAGGCCACATACGAAATTATATAAACTTGAGAGGCCACATAAAGGAGTAATGCCTAGTATAAGTTTTTTTAATAAATAAATTAGGGTTTTTAATTTTGTATGCATGCAACAAACCCTAATTTACAAGTACCAGAAGTTGGCGTTAAGGTTCAATGTTGGAGAGATTAGCTAAGTTGCACGAGTTTGCCAATTGAAACGAAATACTTGTAAGTTTTCCTAGGATTCCAAGACACACAAGCTCTCATTTTTTTACATTTTTTTTACTCTTTGCACAAAGCCTCACACGTTGAGGGTAAAAGAGTAAAAATGCTAAATTTTGTAAGAAGCAGGACGTGTGGGCTTTGTTTCTGAGTGAAGGTATATGAGTTTTTGCCTTAGAAGCAATCACACAAACTTAACTACTTGGATAAGGTGTACACGTTGGAGGAAAGAGAGGTGAAGACGTCTCCCTCTTTAAAATTAGGGTTTGGGCTTGTATGCTAAAAAGCACAAGTAAAGTAACTGAAACACAAAGAGTCACGTTAAGAGAGGAGTAAAACGCCAAGTTTTGGACAAGAGACAAGAAAATCACGTTTTTACTCTTTGTATAATTCCTCAAACGTTGAGAGTAAAAATGCCAAATTTTTCAAGAAGCAAGCAGCTCACGTTTTACTCTTTAATCAAAGCCTCACTTGTTGAGGATAAAAAAGTAAAACACCAAAATTGGAAGGAAGCAGGAAGTGTGAGCTTGGCCTATGCTCATAGACGTGCAAGCTTTGCTTTAGAGGCAAGACACACCTGCTAGCAAGGTGTATATGTTAGGATTATGAGAGCTTCCCTTTTCAAATTAGGGTTTGAAGATATTAATTTGGGTTTGAACTTTGGTCATTTGAGACACTTATAAGTGTTGCAAATCCTAATTTAAGTGTTTTGAAACCCTAAATTGAATTATTTTCACTCGTTCACATTATTTGTCTCTTTAAGCAAGGATTAATGTGACTGAGGTTGAGTTATTAGCTAGTAGAAACTATGAAATTGAGTCTGATACAATTTTAACTTTAAATCTAAGCACAACTGTGGTACATTAATTAAATAGATTCATATGTAATCTCTTACATAAAGCTATATAGTATTTTAATAGGTCAATATTACTCAGATGAGCGTAAAATAACAACATGGATAATTTTTGGGAATTAAGCTGTGGAATATAACACCAAAATGATATCAAATTGCTTTATACTAGTGGGCAATCCATCTAGGGGCTTGAGATTTTATGTAAAAATCATAAAACATCTGGGAATGTTGTAGTAAGCACCAGTGTTGTTCTGATGATTTTGCATAGTGATGAATGTTTGATACATTCAGTAATTTCAATCATATATGTAGTTGGCCATACATACGGAGAGAAGACTGGGATAAGCGCCTGCTGATATGTTTTGTGACAGTGGTAAGAAAGGGTTTTAAACTCTCGAACTTATAAAGATTGATTTAAGATTTAATAAACTAATTTTTAAAACTAGAAAATATACACAAAATGTGAAATAATATTCACAAATACTTCTAGGTGCCTTTATCAACTATAGGGTGCCTTTATCAACTATAGGGTGCCTTTATAACTTTTTGAGCCGATTTTTCCACAAGTGTTTATTTCCCAAAAATACCTACAAACACAATAAAATACATTATTAATATAAAATTTTAGTAATAGCAATATAAAGACGAGCTCAAGTAAGACACAAAATTGTGTGTATCAAATACCCCCAAACTTATTATTTGCTAGTCCTTGAGCAAATCTAATCTAGAAAAAATTCCTAACTCACTGTCGCAGGCATCGCGATTGCACTTAGCGTGTGTAAGAAGCCTTTAAACCCATAGGTGTCCCTATCGGACGAGTTTTGTCTCGTGAGGGTTTACAAGAGATATACCCACAAAACCTTTACTCCAAACCCTAGCTACCTGGGAACGATTGAGGGTAAACACTAAACAAGCTATTTAGTTGTCATACTAAATTTTTTGGCTATGGGAATCATTATCCTATATGAGTCCAATTATTGTACACGAGTTTTCACTCAGCGTACTAAAATTCATACAAGATAGTCGTTCAACCACGATACTCAGAATCTATCAAAGTACAATCACATGAAAATATTTAGAAGATGGATGTGGACAAAATGAAGTTCCCGCATGTTGAATAAGGTGAACTATGTTTCCCATATCTGTCAGAAGGTCAGTGCCAGGATGAATCCTAATGGATTGAGATAGCTCTCGCTAGTCTTATTCTTTATACTAATATCGACACAGCTGGTATATACAAGGGTTCAGCGGTCGATTTATTGAAAATAAAACAATTATTTATTATTTTTAAATGTACTTACCACATGATTGGATCAAATGAATCCAAGTGCATGCTCCTTATCAGCATCTCACATGATAGTTCTCATGGATCCTGCATTCCACGCTTGCTTAGGCGACGGAGACAGGGAAAACACACACATATTGCTATCAAAGTGTCAATACTCGGATTTTTTTTTAATAATGGTCTAAATAATACAATATTAGGGCTTTATATCAAACACTCTATTTCATCCTGAAGGCGATAACAACTCTATATTGGTACCCCACCAAATCACTTTGAGAAACACAAAAATTACAAAAATAACAACATAAGGTGATATGGTCGAGATAGACTTTGAGATATGGTGACAACTATCATGTTATTTCTAACACCTAAGCTAGGCATAATTTTATGAATATACCATTTATCTGGGCACACCAATTCCTTAGAAAAAGATCTAAGTTTCCATCTACCTAGAATGGTTAGTGTCATCCTGAATTGTTCACAAGTTTCTAGACTTTGGAGTTTCATATTTCACTAAAGTTTCTCCCTTACCCTCAAACTTAAATCTAACATTGTCCTCAATGTTCTAAAGATGAATGATTAAAAGCATGAAAAAGGAGAAACTGCTACCAATCGAATGAAAGGAGTTAATGAAAGATATTACCGTGTCGCATGAGCATGGGTTACCTCCCAAGAAGTGCTAAGTTTAAATTCTTCAGCCAGACTAAGAAAGAATTAGTCACCTCATAGAATCATATAGCAATAGTCTGAACAATTGTGGGTCATCTGAATAAAATAATGTTATCCAAAATAGAAGGAAACTGCAACAGGCCCAGAAAGTGAACAAACATAGTACACCCTTATCCTTGTTTAAGACAACTACATCTAGTTGAGGTTCAGGTTCGGGCTCTATGAAAGGGTCTAGATAAAATATTTTCTTGGGTTGGATTTCCTTATAGGCGAGATCAACATGATCAGGTTGTAAAGTCTGGAGTAACTCAACTAATAAATTTGAAGCATATAATAATAACCTGAATAATTATGGATCCTCAAAGTCAATCAGATTTGACCCACACAGTTGACTACAATGAAGGTGGTCATTCTTAAGCAAATGTGTCGATTTTAATTTCCTAAAGTAATTAGGCTTAGTCTTAAAACTTAATAACTGACACATGTAAAATTCAAACGTTCCCACAATTGGAAGAAAAATTTTTAATGGGAAAACAAAGTCAATCTTGGTATTATTTCCTAGGTGAACCACATCGACTAGAGGATGGGTTTCTAACAACTGAACTTCTTTTTGGGCATCAACAGGCTCAAAGAATCTAGTTTGAAGATGATCTTGAAAAATGGTAGAGGTTCAAATGTCAAGTCCCAAGTTAGGGACCTTTCTAAGATTCAAAGGTAAAGCACAGGGATGATGATAGTTACCCCCAAACTTAGAGTTTTCAGTGTCTTTAGATAGACTAGTCATAATTTTTCTAATTTCTAGATCATCAGATTCCTGAAAATGGTCAATTGCTTCTTCTAGGTTATAATCAGGTGGTGCATCCTTACTCATATTTAAAATCTCTACGGGTCTATCTTTGTTACCTAAGACTATTGTTTCTGAATCGGTGGACTATAAAACAGTATTCTCAGGATAAACCCGTTCCTCTAAACCATTATCGGCTTCAAAATAAGAAAATTCTACATCTTCTAAAACAGTGGTATCTCTAGTCAAATCGTCTTCCTTTTGAATAGGTGAATAATAATTAAAATTATTTGGATTTGAACTAAAAATGACACTATCATCATGTTGCACAATTGGAGTGACAATTTCTTGATCACTTTGCCTGTATATTTCAAGTTCTTCGTCAATACTATCCTTATCATCATAATAATATGAAGATGTTTGAACCTCGTCTAAATAAGTAGTTTTACCAATTTTATCCTCGTCTTCTTAAATAGGTAAACAATTATCAAGGCTAGCAATATATTGGAAATTAAGATCATTTTGAGCAATATTATTCTTTGCAAGACTTTCATTCAATCTATTTATATTCTCAGTCAAATGCTTAAGGGATTCGTCTAGGGAAAGAGTTGGACTACTAATTGTTCCTCTTACACTCAATCCGAACCTTCTTGTATCCTCAGTCAACTCCTTGATGGAATTCTCTGGAGAAACAAATGGATCATAAGGAGTACTAGATCGCAACTGCGCGTGTGATTCTTATAGAGAAGGATTTGGGTCATCATAGGGAGTACTAGATTGCATCTGCTTTAGGGCATCCCTCCAAGACAAAGAACTCGAATTTTGCTCATTTCATGTTCATAAGACGGGTGTATATATGAATAGTAATTGGGATCACCCTGGTATGAGCAATAACCTCCAAAAGGTTGGTGGTGGTCCCGACTACTATCCACACCATGTTGATAGTATGGATAATGTCTATTTTGAAATTCAGTTGGATATTCATTGTATTGGTCCTCATAATACCAGTTCGACATTTTCTAACAAAAACTTCATAATATATTTACAAAAAAAAATCTAAGAAAATAAATCCTAACAGGAAGGGGGTTCTAAACATACACAAACAAGGCCGACTCAACCAAATCAAACCTACTGAATCTAGCAAACAAAACCCATGATGGCTCCACTTAGATTGTTTCTAGACCAGCTTATATTCCTCTAAAAGGCAACTAGTTACAGTTTTAGCAAATCTCTTAGAACGATCTGAATTAGATTAAGTGAAATAGAAACAGGATAAGCTCTAAGGAGCTTTGATAACCCTGCCTCTTTGGCAACGTTTCCTTGGGTTACAAGGCGGTTCTAATCTACTTAAAATAATCTTCCTGATCTTTGAGTTAGGCTAACAGAGTAACCAATACAGTCCTTTTGAATGACTTTCCAATAATCTCGTTACCCTATAGGTCTCTTTCTAGTCAAATTTTAGGCTTAGGTTCGCGTAGGTAACGTGTTCCTAAGTCGGGCAGAAAGGATACAGTGATAAAATATGAACCCTTATCTTATATGGTCAGTTTTTGCCCTTTACTAGAAAAGTAAATTCCGTATTCAAGTCCTCAACACATATGCATTACGAAGGAATACAGAAAACCCACTAACATGGGATGTGGGTGGTTAGAGTCTTACCTCCCGTTCCAGACGGGCGATGAACCGTTAAAGTCGACTCAGGCCACCGAATCCTATGTCAGTGTACACGTTAGGATTAGGAGGAGCGCTTTCCTTTTCAAATTAGGGTTTAAATATATTAATTAGGATTTGAACTTTGGTCATTTGAGACACTTATAAGTGTTGCAAATCCTAATTTTAAGTGTTTTGAGACCCTAAATTGAATTATTTTCACTCGTTCACATCATTTTTCTCTTTAAGCAAGAATTAATGTGACTGAGGTCTAGTAGAAACTATGAAGTTATGTCTGACATAATTTTAACTTTGAATCTAAGCACAACTGTGGTAATTTAATTAAATAGATTCATATGTAATCTCTTATATAAAGCTATATAGGTATTTTAATAGGTCAATATTGCTCACATGAGCGTAAATAACAACATGGATAATTTTAAGTTGTGGAATACAACACCAAAATAATATTCAAATTGCTCTATACTAGTAGGCAATCCATCTAGGAGCTTGAGATTTTATGTCAAATCATAAAACATCTGGGAATGTTGTAGTAAGCACCAGTGTTGTTCTGATGATTTTGTATAGTGATGAATGTTTGATACATTCTGTAATTTCAATCATATATGTAGTTGTTCATACATACGGAGAGAAGACATGGATAAGCACCTGAGAGAGGGCAGGGATAAGCGCCTGCTGATATTTTTTGTGATAGTGGTAAGAAAGGGTTTCAAACTCTCGAACTTGTAAAGATTGATTTTAGATTTAATAAAATAATTTTTAAACTAGAAAATATACACAAAATATGAAAATAATATTCACAAATACTGAGGTTATGGATTTCAACATTAACCACTTTTAATTGGTTCCAAAAATAATAATTCTATACAATTATAGCTCAAATAAGTGACTTTAATTTTTCCCAAAGGTAGATTTTTAAAATATTAATTGTAAATCAGAAGCATGGCTCATCAAAAGCTCTAGGTCCTAGCATAAACCATCAAGTAAAATTACAATCAAATAAGAAAAATCATAATTTCAATTAAATATAAATGCAAAAGTCATAAAAGAATTATTAAAAGTTACCAAGTAATCATGGAAAAATGGCTTCCTTCTTGCCTCAGTGATGGGGTTTAGATCATCTTGCTCGAAACACCCTCAAAAGATTGGTAGATAACTCATAAAGTGCTTGAAAGATGAAAAGAAGTTAAAAGTAATGTAACAGGAAATCTGCAACGTTTTATGGACGTTACAGAGTAACTGTTGCAATAGCTCTGAATATAAACGTTGCAGATGTGTTAAAGAAACCGTTGCAGCTGAAGATAAACAGCGCAAAGACAAAGATATCCGTTGCAAATGGATGAAGAAACCGTGGCTGAATGGTTGAAGAAACCGTTGTCGTAGCCTCTGTTCTTCGTGTTCTTCAGCAGCAAAATCAATAGATTTTTTTCTGGATTTTTTTCTCGAGCTTCTGGCCTCTGCCAGCCCTCCTTTGCTTTTATTCGTCCTTATATATAAACTAAACACCCAATCAACCGAATCTTCTCCCAAAAATCTTTTCAATTCCTCTCACAGATCAATTCTTAGAAATAAAATCACGATATATATTTTTTTTATTGAGAATTAAACTCGGCAGATATAACTTTCTCTAACAAAATCTTGTTATTTAATTCTCGTACGAGTTCGTTTGATGTTGTTACCATGAGAATAAACATCTTCCCCTTATTCAGATTCGAAAAATATCTTTTTCCCTTATCGTGAGCAAATGAAATATTCACGAGATTCTGTTTTTTAATTTTTATGTTTCCTAACTATGTGTAAACATCTTTTCCATAAGGCAAGAGTTTATCTTGTCTTAAATTCCCAAAATCACGTAGAAAAACTCTCCACAGATCGAAGGGTGAGAGATTAAATTTTCCCGCCAAAATGCTTTTGAATTTGAAAGAGAAGGTGGTGCCTTTAACCAAGTCTCGGGTGCCTTTATAACTTTTTGAGCCGATTTTTCCACAAAATTTTATTTCCCAAAAGTACCTACAAACACAATAAAATACATTGTTAATAGAAAATTTTAGTAATATCAATATAAAGACGAGCTCAAATAAGAAAATTGTGTCTATCAAATACCCCCAAAATTATTATTTGCTAGTCCTCGAGCAAATCTAATCTAGAAAAAATTCTAACTCACTGTCGCAGGCATCGCGATTGCACTTAGCGTGTGCAATAAGCCTTTAAAGCAATAGGTGTCCCTATCGGACGAGTTTTGTCCCGTGAGGGTTTACAAGAGATATACCCGCAAAACCTTTACTCCAAACCCTAGCTACCTATGAACGATTGAGGGTAAACACTAAACAAGCTATTTAGTTGGCATACTAAATTTTTCGGTTATGGGAATCATTATCCTATATGAGTCCAATTACTATACACGAGTTTTCACTCAGCGTACTAAAATTCATACAAGAATTCAAAACTCTACTTAGATAGTCGTTCAACCACGATACTCAGAATTTATCAAAGTACAATCACATGAAAAGATTTAGAAGATGGATGTGGACAAAATGAAGTTTGTTCATGCTGACTAAGGTGAACGGTGTTTCCCATATCTGTCTGAAGGTCAGTGCTAGGATGAATCCTAATGGATTGAGATACTCTCCCGCTAGTCTTACTCTTTATGCTAATATCGACTCAGCTGGTATATACAAGGGTTCAGCGGTCGATTTATTGAAATAAAATAATTATTTATTATTTTTAAATGTATTGACCAGATGATTGGATCAAATGAATCCTAGTGCATGCTCTTTATCAGCATCTCACATGATAGTTCTCATGGATCCTACGTTCCATGCTTGCTTAGGCGACGGAGACAGGGAGAACACACACATATTGCTATCAAAGTGTCAATACTCGATTTTTTTTAATAATGGTCTAAATAATACAATAATAGGGATTTATCTCAAACACTCTACTTCATCCTGGCGGCGATAACAATTCAATATTGGTGCCCCACCAAATCACTTAGAGAAACACAAATATTGTAAAATAAAAACAGAAGGTGATATGGTCGAGATAGACTCTGAGATATGGTGACAACTATCATGTTATTTCTAACACCTGAGCTAGGCATCCTTTTACGAATAGACCATTTATTTGGGTACACCAATTCCTATAGAAAAAGATCTAAGTTTCCATCTACCTAGAATGGTTAGTGTCATCCTGAATTGTTCATAAGTTTCTAGACTTTGGAGTTTCATTTTTCACTAAAAGTTTCTCCCTTACCCCAAAACTTAAATCTAACGTTGTCCTCAATGTTCTAAAGATGAACGATTAAAAGCATGAACAGGAGAAACTGTTACCAATCGAAGAAAATGAGTTAAGGAAAGATATTATCGTGTCGCATGAGCATGGGTTAACTCCCAAGAAGTGTTAAGTTTAAAGTCTTGATCTAGACTAAGAAAGAATTAGTCACCTCATAGAATCATATAGCAATAGTCGGAACAATTGTGGGTTATCTGAATAAAATAATGCTATCTAAAATAGAAGGAAACTGCAGCAAAAAGTGAACAAACAGAGTACACCCTTATCCCTATCTAATGTCTTGTTTAAGACAACTGTATCTAGTTGAGGTTCATGTTTGATGTCAAGGACCAAAAAATTCCGCCTCCGGCGCTATGCGCTAGGCAGGCCAGAACTCCCCAATGTGCGGCTTAAAAGATAGTAACCGGACCTTAAAGCTTAACTTCTCGCTGTCATATGCAGGTATATTTGCCTTTCCAAGCATGATTTGCAAGCATGATACTCGAAACGTTGTTTCCATCCCGTTCCAACTCACCTTTATTCTACAAAGGGTACATGACCATTAAATCCAATGGTGAATGCCTTTGGAAAGCATCACATAATTACGATCATTGTCCTGGCCTAACTCATGTCTTGGACTAGCACCTAGGCCATTTCAAGCCTAATTTTTCGCTTCATCAGCTCTGCTTCGACCATGCGTTGGAGCCTGCATCGGTCTTGCTTTTGCCAATGGTGCAGCAACCAGGCATATTCCGTTCATACCGTATGGCTTGATAGGAAGTATCATCATCCATCAAATGGAATGAAACTACCTCATCAAGTGCGGTAACAATCATCTCTTGCATAGCATTACCGAGCCAGATGATATGATTTACCAAAGAGTTTCAAACATCTCCCAAATTAGATGATATGAGCGATGAGATGTTGCACCTCAATGCATTGCATTGCGGATTCCTACATACCCAACCCGTACGTTGAAGGGATCAAGCATGACCGTAGTTCATCAAAGTGCCAATTCAAAAGAAACAAGCAACCTAAGCCTATTAAGGCAAAGCTAACATCAATTCCCACTTTATCGCAAGGCCAAAGTCCAAGCAAAACCTAGACCGTATAGGCCGAAGGACTTTCGCATGGTATGCACTAGCTTGTGCATACCTATCGCTATATACTATGCAAATATGCGTTCTCGGGTACGTAACACGATTGAATGATGCTTTCCCATAATTCAAGCTTTATGGGCTAAGCTACAAGCATATTGATGCTTAAGCATCAAGTATGTTCCAACGTATATGCCACATCGCATTTATATGTTCATTACACCTCATGCACATTCAAGCTTTATCGAATAAGCTACAAGGATATTGATGCTTAAGCATCAAGTATGCTCCAACGTTTAGACACATCGCATATGTATGTGCATTACCGCTCATGCACATTCAAGCAAAGCTCCCTCCCTATATATGTTTTATTCGCATTTTTACAAATAAATAAAAGAAAGGGAAGTGACATCCATTGACTGCACTTTAGGAAAAAACGCCAACTTTTTGGCGCCTCTAGGAAAATCCACTAACTAGTTGGCCCCTCTAGACAAATACGCTAACAGGTTGGCGCCTCTAGGCAAATCCGCTAACTAATTGGCGCCTCTAGGCAAATACGCTAACTGGTTGGCATTACTAAGCTAAACCGCCATCTGGTTAGCATAGCTAAGGCTATTTTGCTACCTGGTTAGCATAGCTAAGCATCATCGATTTCCAACCAACACCTCCTCCTTATATATGTTTTATTTGCATTTATACAAGTGGATATAAGGAGGGTATCTGACGTTCATCTACTGCACTTTCTAGTGATGCATTCTCGGGCATGCATCACGGCATGCACTCTCCGGTACTCCACATAGGGTCAGTGATGCATTCTCAATCATGCATCACGGCATAATAGTGCATTAGCACTATGATGCATTCTCGGGTATGCAGCGTTGGTTCAGTGATGCATTCTCAATCATGCATCACGGCATAATAGTGCATTAACACTATGATGCTCTCAGATACGCAACATTGGTTCATTGATACATTCTCAATCATGCATCACGGCATAATAGTGCATTAGCACTATAATGCATTCTCGGATATGCAGCGTTGGTTCAGTGATGCATTCTCAATCATGCATCACGGTATAATAGTGCATTAGCACTATAATGCATTCAGATACGCAAGATTGGTCCAGTGATGCATTCTCTATCATGTATCACGGCATAATAGTGCATTAGCACTATAATGCATTCTCAGATATGCAACGTTGGTTCAGTGATGTATTTTCAATCATGCATCACGGCATAATAGTGCATTAGCACTATAATGCATTCTCGGATATGCAATGTTGGTTCAGTGATGCATTCTCAATAATGCGTCATGGCATAATAGTGCATTAGCACTATGATGCTCTCGCGGATACGTATCAAGGCCATTTATGTCATCCCCGGTTAAGGGTCATTTTTGATTTGTGATGCATTCTCAATCATGCATCACGGCATAGTAGTGCATTAGTACTATGATGTTGTCGCGGATACGCAACATTGGTTCAGTGATGCATTTATAATCATGCATCACGGCTTAATAGTGCATTAGCACTATAATGCATTCTCGGGTACGCAACATTGGTTCAGTGATACATTCTCAATCATGCATCACGGTATATTAGTGCATTATAACTATAATGCATTCTCGGGTACGCAGCGTTGGTTAAGTGATGCATTCCCAATCATGCATCACGGCACAATAGTACATTAGCAGTATGTTGCTCTTGGATACGCATCAAGGCCATTTGTGCCTTCCCCGGTTAAGGGTCATTTCTGACTTGTGATGCATCCTCGAATATGCATCACGTGTAATAGGGCCTTAACACTATAATTCGAGGTCAAGGCATCCACACCCTGATGCAATCCTAAGTGAGCTTTATAAGCTTAGGGTGAAGCTTCATCCCATGTCATGACGCGTCCCTGAGTAAGCGCCATGCGAAAATTACGGGTGTTACATTCTTACCACCTTCAAAAAAAATTATCCCCGAAATTCAACTCATCTCTAAAACTATTGTGGAAAAGCTATATCGATTTGGATTTCCTGCGCCTCTGTCCCATACCAAGATGCACAGAAATACTTCAAGGGTCTAATATTTGTTAATGAACACAAAATTAGAACCTTCGGAATATGCGTTCCATTCCGTATATCCCTGAATCCTAATAGGGTTCGTAGTTATCGTAAACGTCGATTAAGACCTTCTAAACATACGTCTCATACAGTATGCTCGAGGATCAGAAAAGGTTTTACAACTCTACCAAGAAAATCAATTTGGATCCCTAAACATGTGTCCCATTCCACATGCTCAAGAATGCAAAAGGATTTACTCAACACGAGATCTCAAGTGGACGTCACATACCATACACTTAAGAATCTCCAAAGTTCACAAGAGTTGAAAGGGTCATCGAATATGGCAAGCAATATTTTACTTAGTACTATGAGGACCAAACTCAATTGTCAAAGCAGTCGGATGCAAGCCTACAGTTACAGCTAACGATCTTCCGAGCTGCCACTCATAAGTGGGAGCTAGCAGGCATAAAAACACACATCGTTCCAGCGACGAGTGGGGATGATTAGTCCCGTTGTCCTACCACCGTTCCAACGACGGTCTTCCGGGTTACCAACAGTATGGTAATAGAGTCTAATAAGGCCTGGAAAACTCATAGTACACTCGAGCGCGTCCAAATATCAGCGAAGTAACAATCGTAGTAGTTACAAAGATAGTAACCGGACCTTAAAGCTTAACTTCTCGCTGTCATATGCAGGTATATTTGCCTTTCCAAGCATGATACTCGAAACGTAGTTTCCATCCCGTTCCAACTCACCCTTATTCTACAAAGGGTACATGACCATTAAAGCCAATGGTGAATGCCTTTGGAAAGCATCACATAATTACAATCATTATCCAGGCCTAACTCATGCCTTGGACTAGCACCTAGGCCATTTCAAGCCTAATTTTTCGCTTCATCAACTCTGCTTCGACCATGCGCTGGAGTCTGCATCGGTCTTGCTCTTTCCAATGGTGCAACAACCAGGCATATTTCGTTCATACCGTATGGCTTGATAGGAAGTATGATCATATATCAAATGGAATGAAACTACCTCATCAAGTGTGGTAACAATCATCTTTTGCATAGCATTATCGATCCAGATGATATGAGTTACCAAAGCGTCGTAAACATCTCCCAAAATAGATGATATGAACGACGAGATGCTGCACCTTAATGCATTGCATTACGGCTGCCTACGTAGCCAACTTGTACCTTGAAGGGATCAAGCATGACCGTAGTTCATCAAAGTGCCACAAGCAACCTAATCCTATTAAGGCAAAGCTAACATCAATTCCCACTTCATCGCAAGGCCAAAGGCCAAACAAAACCTAGACCGTATAGGCCGAAGGACTTTCGCATGGTATGCACTAGCTTGTGCATACCTATCGCTATATACTATGCAAATATGTGTTCTCGAGTACGTAACACGATTAAATGATGTTTTCACATAATTTAAGCTTTATGGGCTAAGCTACAAGCATATTGATGCTTAAGCATCAAGTATGCTCCAACGTATAGGCCACATCGCATATATATGTGCATTACCCCTCGTGCACATTCAAGCTTTATCGAATAAGCTACAAGCATATTGATGCTTAAGCATCAAGTATGCTCCAACATATAGGCCACATCGCATATACGGTGTATTACCCCTCGTACACATTCAAGCTTTATCGAATAAGCTACAAGCATATTGATGCTTAATCATCAAGTATGCTCCAACGTTTAGGCCACATTGCATATATATGTGCATTACCGCTCATGCACATTCAAGCAAAGCTCCCTCCCTAAATATGTTTTATTCGCATTTTTGCAATAAATAAAAAAAAAAAAGGGAAGTGACATCCATCGACTGCACTTTAGGAAAAAACGCCAATTGGTTGGTGCCTCTAGGCAAATAGTGCATTAGCACTATAATGCATTCTCGGATATGCAGCGTTGGTTCAGTGATGCATTCTCAATCATGCATCACGGCATAATAGTGCATTAGCACTATAATGCATTCAGATACGCAAGATTGGTTCAGTGATGCATTTTCAATCATGCATCATGGCATAATAGTGCATTAGCACTATAATGCATTCTCGAATATGCAGCGTTGGTTCAGTGATGCATTCTCAATCATGCATCACGGCATAATAATGCATTAGCATTATAATGCTCTCGCGGATACACGTCATTAGTTCAGTGATGCATTCTCAATCATGCATCACAGCATAATAGTGCATTAGCACTATGATGCATTCTTGGGTACGCAGCATTGGTTTAGTGATGCATTCCCAATCATGCATCACGGCGTAATAATGTATTAGCACTATAATGCATTCTCGGGTACGCAGTGTTGGTTCAGTGATGCAATCTCAATCATGCATCACGGCACAATAGTGCATTAGCACTATGATGCTCTTGGATACGCATCAAGGCCATTTGTGCCCTTCCCCGGTTAAGGGTCATTTTTGACTTGTGATGCATCCTCGAATATGCATCACGTGTAATAGGGCCTTAACACTATAATTCGAGATCAAGGGATCCACACCCTGATGCAATCCTAAGTGAGCTTTATAAGCTTAGGGTGAAGCTTCATCCCAGGTCATGACGCGTCCTTGAGTACGTGTCATGTGAAAATTATGGGTGTTACATTCGAGCTCTATGAAAGGGTCTAGATAAAATATTTTCATGGGTTGGATTTCCTTATAGGCGGGATCAACAAGATTAGGTTGTAAAGTCTGGAGTAACTCAACTAATAAATTTGAAGCACATAATAATAACCTGAATAATTGTGAATTATTTTCACTCTTTCACATTATTTGTCTCTTTAAGCAAGGATTAATGTGACTGAGGTTGAGCTGTTAGCTAGTAGAAACAATGGAATTGTGTCTGACACAATTTTAACTTTGAATCTAAGCACAACTGTGGTACTTTAATTAAATAGATTCATATGTAATCTCTTATATAAAGCTATATAGGTATTTTAATAGGTCAGTATTGCTCAGTTGAGCGTAAATAACAACATGGATAATTTTTGAGAATTAAGTTGTGAAATATAGCACGTAAATAATATTCAAATTGCTCTACACTAGTGAGCAATCCATCTAGGAGCTTGAGATTTTATGTAAAAATCATAAAACATCTGGGAATGTTGTAGTAAACACCAGTGTTGTTCTGATGATTTTGTATAGTGATGAATGTTTGATATATTCAATAACTTTAATCATATATGTAGTTGGTCATACATACAGAGAGAAGACAGGGATAAGCACCTGAGAGAGGGCAGGGATAAGCGCCTGCCTAAGAATTCTTTGTAGAATTTTACAACTTATTATTTCTCAAACTCGAGTCTTGAGATATAATTTACTATTTTAAACTTGTCAAAAACCCACCAACTACATTAAGTCCCCTGCTTAGCGCGGAACAAGTCATGTTGCGTTGTAAGCACTAAATGGTGGCCTGTCAGACGAAATAAAATGAAATATAACTGAATAATTCAAAATAAGATATTACCAGAGGAGTAATAGTCGGCTTGAACTTCGAATATAATCATGTTGATGGATCCACAAGTCAGGAATGATCGAAAGTGACGTATATAAATGCATATCATCATTGTCAGGGATGCAACATTGGCAGTTCAGACCTTTAGGTATAACCATACAAGTTCACATGGTCAGATAGGCAAGATACAAAACCATAGCCGGATGGATAAGAAAGAAGTCTTTCCCCTTCTGGATGAGCAAGAGAAAAAGCATGGCTGACTGACAAGAGAGGAGACATTAATGCTTGACCGGACAAGTGAAAGGCCACATACGTTTTGGATTAGCAAGTAAGAGTCCATGTTTGGTCAGACACAGTGTAGTCCATCCCGGCCGGTACGGCCGGTATACCGCCGGTTTTACCGGTTTCGGACGAAAAGCGAGACGAAATCCGGTATACCGGTAAACGGTATTTGACCGAAAAAATCGGCCGGTATGGACTGTACCGGTACGACATGTATTGACCGGTACGACCGATTTTTTCGTTTTTTTGTTTTTTTATTTTAAAAAAATAAAAAAATAATAAAATAAAATAATTTATCCTTGTTTAGGGTTTTCAATTTTTACTCATATTTTTTATGATATTTTAGAATTATATATGCATATGATAATATATACAATTAATCTAATCAATTGTAATATCTTTATTTAATTAGCATTTTAGACGATAAACTTTAAAGTTGTTCTTGTTTCTCTTGTATTTCCAGTTTGAACTTTGTATGAAATCTATGGATCTATATATTTTGGATGAATACTAATTTATCTTTCTAAACTTTGTGAAAAAATGTTTGTTATAACGTGTTAAAATATATTTATAGTTATAAAATGTGAACTAGTATTTTTTTATAAAATTATAGGTATAAAATATATGGACCGATATTTCACCGATATTTAAACCGAAATTTCCCCGGTATACCGGCGTACCAGTATATCACTCTCGACCGGTACGAACTGAAATCCGGTATGGTACAACCTTGGTCGAACAAAAAAATAGAGAGGTTATATTATGGACAGAAAGATAAGTTGAGAGGGGGCTTGGGCGCGCGGACAAGGGAAAAGTCTTCTTATTCTCCGGATTTGATAAATTTGTTTGATATAAAGAGGGGACGTCTACTCCTCTTGTTCATTACAAGTCTGTTCAAGCAGCTTGTCTTTCTCATCTCTTCTTAACTTCACCATTATACGTTCAACCTCAGGAGCATTCACCATTTGTTAATAGTAAGGTAAGCAAACATTGTTTCATCTTCTCCTTTCTACATGAGTACATCACTCACAGATGAATTTGAAACTTCTTCTTCTTTATTGTATATATTTTTCGTCTCTAACCCTAGTGTTTTTTTTTCTGGAGGCGTTGTTAATCAACTTCAGTTGTACGAAGACATCCTCTCTACTATTAGTTGTTGTAGCTAGGGAAGCTAGAGTTTTATCAAACGTGAATTTTTGAAATTCACGTGATTTTTTTTGACACGTTCAAGCTTTGAGTAAAGCTAGACGTTACAATTTGAGAGAAGCTAGATCGGGAAGGTTGAGAGAAGTAAGGTCGGACAGGTGGAGAAAAGCTAGGCGGACAAGCTGGGATCCGTCCCTTCTTAAACTTAAAATAATTGTTTGACATAAAAAGAAAGTTTTTTTTTTTCTTTGCTCTTCTCTTCTTCATATTGGTCACATGGAAGCTCTCTTATCTGCTTCATATTATCATCTTAACCATTGTAGCATCAATCAGCCATTGATAAGCAGGGTTAGCTCAATTTTATCTCTTTCACATGAGTATACAGCTCCAGATTGAGTTTATGTATATATATTTTCTCAAAAGAACTTCTCATACCTTGTTTGAATCAAAAAATCCCCTAAACCCTAGTTTTTCTTGTGTAACCCGTCAATTTTTTTGTATTTGCATAAGAATATTAACTTCACAATCAACAATTGCTTACGGTAGGTTAGGGTTTGGACTGAAACCCTTGTTATTGTTTTTTCATATGTGAATGAGTATTCACGGGATTTTTTTTTGGGTGAGTTAATGCTCACATTCTTCTCTCAACGTTGGCAGCACCACTTGCTTTTTGTGAGAGAAAGCCTAGTCTAGATATTGCCTCTACTTCCCCGTCATAGTAAATCCGTTTTTATTTTGCAAGATGAGAGTTGTCTGATCAGGATAAAATTAGGGTTTCCAGTTTTATCTCAACTATTATACGTATACTTATATATACACATATCTTGATAACTGAGAATATTATTGTTTTTCCTTTGCAAACCCTAACTTCATTATCGTTCTTCAGCGGTATAATAATCTTCAACTGAAGCAACAGCCATTATTTGCGGTTTCAATCAAGTAAGTTTAATTTATATCAACTCTTTGCTTTGTGTGTGCTTCTTTTGCTTATTGATGTTATAGCCATTATCTCATCACTCGTGTTTTGAGTAGATCATGACAACTTCTGATAAAAATCATGATTATGACTCTCAAATAAAGAAACCAACCGTAGAAGCAAAAGAATGAAGAGAACTGTTCTCAATAAAATTCAGCATGAAACTGACAGTTTTCTGGGAAAAGTTACAAAGCTTGTGCAGGGTATGCCTTTGATGACTTGAGAATGGCGCGTAATCGGGTTGTTGACTTTATACTCGTGATTAATGATGAAGAAGAATCTAGGCGCCAAAAAGAATTGAAAAGTAGGAGAATGAAGATGAAGAACTCCGAGCTTACCGACAGGATCAGCATACCCGGATGAACGTGAGAATTAAACAGTTTGAGCAACAAGAGCGAGGTGTTCATATTGAGGGTGTGGCTTCTGATTCTGATGCATATAAATATGTTTTTGACTGGGAACCTATAGGACACGAGCCTGAACCTTTTTCCTCCAAATATAAGGTCTAAGCAATTGGCTCAGGATGATTTCGAAGCTGAATGTGATCAAGATTCTTATCATGACAAGAAGATCGGTTCAATCGACCCTATGGATGATGAGGCTTCTGAAGAGAATTCAGAGGAAGATCCTGATGGAAATCCGGAAGAGAACTCCAAAGTAGAAAACTTGGGAGAAAGTTCTGAAGGAGTACACGACTCCGATGAGGAAGGTGATGACGAGTATGATTCCGATTCAGACTCTCCATCTTCTGATTAGTCTTAGCACATATACTTTGTTTTGAGAGATGAGAGAGATTTATTAGGTTTTGATTTTTCTTAGATTTGAATAGTTGTTTATTTGGTAGGTGATTGTAAGGATTTTCGAACAAACGGGGATTTTGAATTAAATAAAATTAAAATTTGATTACCGAAAGAAAATTTGATACTGAATGTGAATGTCTTGCATACGTTTTGGAGGAATTGAAATTACAAATGTTTTAAACAAATAACCCTGGATGCCTCATGCGTCAAATGCTTTGAGCGACTTCTCTTGTATTGCGGTTTCTACCAACTTTCCATCTTCAACAGTTAACCCATAGTATCCTCCAATGGCAACTCTAGTAATCACGAATGGTCCTTCCTAGTCAGAAGTCGTCTTAGACTGACGATTGCATCTTGTTGCCTTCATAACCCAGTTTTCTACTTGCAAAGCGTTAACCCTCACTGGTTTGGCTCCGAATATGTGTTGTTGGTAAGACTTTCCTTTCATTCCTATGTTAGCACCTGCATTCCACACGTATGGGCATGTAGGGATTTTTTTAGAGTGATTTTGCGACACATGTGGACTTTCATTTAGTGTCACATGAAAATATTCGTGATGTTCCTTGCCATGATTTGACATAAAATGAGTGATGAACGACTCAATACGATATTGGACTTGAAGAGGAGTCTGCTTCATCCACTTAGAAAAATATTGAAGAGGTGAGGTTATCCATTCATAATGCATGACTAAGGTAGAGTTGATTTTTCCAATAAACTCAATTCCCCAGTCATAAGAGGTGTGAGGGACATTAAGTGGTAAAGAGATAAATTCAGTAAGCTTTACTTGAGTACAATACTTTCCACATATAATGTTACACTTTCTCCTAGCTCTTGTTTCATAGCCGCCAAGTCTTGATATTCTTCTAAGTACAGAAGAGAGTCATCTGTCATAAACTTTTGGTGAGGTGCAAGGCTGTCTGCTTGAGGCGGGTACGACAATGAAGGTGTCTTAGTAGCTGAATTCTTGTTTTTGTATAGCCATGGACGTCCTAAGATCATGTCATAACCTAGATCTTCATTTGTTATGTAAAATTTAGTTACGGCACATGCAAAACCCATTTGAATTACGAGATCAATGCAACCATAGGCATTCACAGGATTTCCTTCGGGATCTTGAATGGTAGTGGGCACATGGATAGCTTCACTACGTGTAATCCCTACAGCTATGAGTGTCTTGATAGGGATAATGTTGATCATACTTCCTGCATCGATTTTTTTTTTTTTAAATTCAGTGTTTCTGAGGCTAGCAGCAGCTAGAATTCCCCAATCATACTTTTCTCCATCTTTGCCCATTTGTACAGGTTTAGTACGTGTTTTGCTTTCATTGAGTGTAGGTAGTCTTCTTCCAGACACAATATGGTTAAGAGCAGTGATTAAGTTCTTGCCTTGCGCATTTGAGAGATATAGAATTTCACATACGCGCTTCATCAGGGATTGAACCACTTGGTTAGTGGGATTCTCAGACATTGTAAAATTCCTGATATAAGAGGGTTCTTATGTACACATTCATTCCCCAAGTCCAGTTCTCCCGACTCAATCTTCTCTTTAAATATCCACTTCAAGATATTACAATCACTTGTTGGGTGATTAACAAATATGTGGAAGTGACAGTACTTAGGGTTTGTCATTTCCTTATTTGTTGGTGAACATCAAATAGGAGGCAAGTTGATGGCACCATCTTGAATCCAGGCTTCCAATAGTTCAACTACTTCCTCAATTGGAAGAGGGAGATTTGTGGTTGCTGGGATTTCTCTTTGTTGTTGTTATTGACGTTGAGCCGGTGGTGGAGCTACGGCTGCTTGATTAAATCTTCGATGTGGCCGACGTGCCTGTGGTGCTGGAGTTGGAGCTAGTGTTGGTGCCACACGCTTGGGTCGTAAATCTGAGGCCGAAGCTTTCCTCTTACTTCCTTCAGTCACAACACCTAAATATGGTTGTGTGTTGAATTGCCTTTGAGCCAAGCATCGACTGCTGCGAGTCTCACGTACTTCCTCATTCTTGACAGGAGGCCTTGTCCTTTCTAGCAGAGCAGGTGCTATAGTAGCAGATCTCTTGGCAGCTCATGTAGTTCAGAGAATGTTTGAACACGCAAATTCTCTAATAGCACACGATAGAATAGTATCATTCCATTAATGCAGAGTTGTACCAGTTGAAGTTCAGTCACATTTGGGTCATGGTAGTCAAGGGCTTGAAATATGAATCGTTTGACATAATCATTGGGATGTTCATTACTTCGCTGGAACATCCTTCCCAAATCTGACAATGTGACTTTCTCATACACAAAGAAGTATTTCCTATAAAATACATTAACCATTTCACACCAGTTAGAAATATTGTTAGGAGAAAGGTTGTTGTACCATGTGTATACTCTTCCAGTGATAGATTTAGAAAACTCCTTCAGACGCAACACATGGTTGTACTCATGTTCCCCTAATGGTTCCATAAATCATGAAATATGTTCATGAGCATTTCATGTTCCATCATAAAGTGAGAATGGAAGAGAGGAATATCCCTTAGGAAAAGTAATCCTTTGATGAATGGTAGACGAATCCTCCTTATTGTAATTCTGAAAAAGTCGTTCTAAATCTTCACGAGTAACAAAATTGGGTTGATAGCTCCTTTCCAGCACTGGGTTAGGAAGAACGTGAATTTCATCATCATCCTGAGCATGACCCATCGATGTGTTGGCTTCAGCAGTTGCTTCAGAAGTATTTCGAGTCTACTCTGCTAGTGTTAATTTCTCTATAAGGGTCTTGGGAAAGGTGAGGATCTTCTTCTATGTTGCAGCCATCTCTGTTTGAGTCCTTGCGAGATTTTCCAGTGTCTGTATTAAATCAACAATGGTAGGAGGAGTCTAGTCATCCCTTGTTTCTTCAGTGTGCTTCTCAGGAGGAGGAGGAGTGATATTGTCGAGATTGGAACCTGAGGAGTGTTACGTGGAGTACCATTACTGGTACTAGCAGAATTCATATTATGAGTAGTCTCTGATCCAGACCTGAGACCAACCATCTTGAAATTGATTAAACTTGAGTAATTGAAGAATTGCAACAGAGAGATTAATCTCCCAATGTGGTCGCCAAAATTTTTATGGGGAAAAAAATTTGAAGAGTAATTTATAAAAAATTGAGGTAAGCGGGTGATAATTCATCAATCCTTAAACATCTGTACTATTGAAGTATTTGGTTTAAGTTCGAGAAATTAGTCTGTACAATCTTTAACTAAACCTATGGCCGTTCTAGTCTTGCTTTAGTCATAAAAATGAGAATGAGAAGGGTTGGTATTAGAAAAGGAAGCAAAAGAAGGTTGAGGTCAGAGTATCAGACTCCGTGAGATGTGGTTGGTGTGAATAACTATGAATAATTCTTTGTGTGAGAAGGTTGAATGATCGAGTTATTCAATTCATACTTATTTCAGACTTGTTGTTCAATGCCAACCTTGTTATTTTTCAATAGATTGAGAACCTTGTAACCCCTTGACTATTCTCTGGAAGAAAGTGTCGATGGTTGAGTAGCGATGAAGTGGAGAAGGTGTTGACAGCTTCTCTCCACTTCAATTGAGGTTGAATAATTGGTTACTCAACTTACCACTCCTCTACTCAACTGTTGATCGAACTTTCCAGAGCTTTTCTTTAGTGGGTGCACTGCTGCACCGCATGTTGTTGACCGTCAGACCAATACCCTAGTGAATATCCCCCAATTTGTGACATTTGATGTCTCGTATAAATTTTGTAGTATTGAATACTACTAATAATATTAAGTCGAGTGAGACTTACTTAGTCTTTTGACTGAAGACTTGTCTTGCTTGACTAGGCTGATGAGTCTTGATAGACCAAAGACAAAATAAATATGTGTTTATTTGTGTATAAGGAGCAGTGTGCTCAACTTAGTCAATTTTGCATTGTCACGCTTGTTTTATAAAAGTAAGTGTATGTTGCTGAGCATGAGAAAACGTATGTGAGGACACATATGAAAATATATAAACGTGAGAGGCAAAATATAAGAGCGAGGCCTAGTATAACTTTTTTTTTATAAATAAATTAAGGTTTTGAATTTTGTATGTTTGCAACAAACCCTAATTTGCAAGTACCAGAAGATGCCGTTAAGGTACAATGTCATAGAGATTAGCTAAGCTGCACGAGTTTCCAATTGAAACAAAATACCCTTGAGCTTTCTTAGGAGTCCAAGATACACAAGCTCTTTTTTTTTACATTTTTTTACTCTTTGCACAAAGCCTCACACGTTGAGGGTAAAAGAGTAAAAACACCAATTTTGTAAGAAGCAGGACGTGTGGGCTTGGTTTCTGAATGAAGATATACGAGTTTTTGCCTTAGAGGCAATCACGCAAACTTAGCTACTTGGCTAAGGTGTACACTTCGGAGGAAAGAGAAGTTAAGACGTTCCCCTCTTCAAAATTAGGGTTTGGGCTTGTATGCTAAGAAACACAGGTAAAGTAATTGAAACACAGAGAGTCACGTTAAGAGAGGAGTAAAACGCCAAGTTTTGGCCAAGAGACAAGAAATTCACGTTTTTACTTTTTATTTGAAGCCTCACACGTTGAGAGTAAAAACGCCAAATTTTTCAAGAAACAAAACTCATGTTTTACTCTTTAATCAAAACCTCACATGTTGAGGATAAAAAAGTAAAACACCAAAATTGGAAGGAAGCAGGACGTGTGAGCTTGGCCTTTGCTCAGAGACGTGCAAGCTTTGCTTTAGAAGCAAGACGCATATGCTAGCAAGGTATACACGTTAGGATTAGGAGAGCTTCCCTTTTCAAATTAGGGTTTGAAGATATTAATTAGGGCTTGAACTTTGGTCATTTGAGACACTTATAAGAGATGCAAATCCTATTTTTAAGTGTTTCGAAACCCTAAATTGAATTCTTTTCACTCGTTCACATTATTTGCCTCTTTAAGCAAGGATTAATGTGACTGAGGTTGAGTTGTTAGCTAGTAGAATCTATGATATTGTGTCTGACACATTAACTTTGAATCTAAGCACAACTGTGGTACTTTAATTAAATAGATTCTTATGTAATCTCTTATATAAAGCTATATAGGTATTTTAATAGGTCAATGTTGCTCAGTTGGGCGTAAATAACAAAATGGATAATTTTTGGGAATTCAGTTGTGGAATATAACACCAAAATAATACTCAAATTGGTCTGTACTAGTGGGCAATCCATATACGAGCTTGACATTTTATGTAAAAATCATAAAACATCTGGGAATGTTGTAGTAAGCACTAGTGTTGTCCTGATGATTTTGTACAGTGATGAATGTTTGATACACTCAGTAATTTTTATCATATATGTAGTTGGTCATACATACAGGGAGAAGACAGGGATAAGCACCTGAGAGAGGGCAGGGATAAGTGCCTGCCTAAGAATTCTTTGCAGAATTTTACAACTTAATATTTCTCAGACTCAAGTCTTGAGATGTAATTTACTATTTTATCCTTGTAAAAAACCCACCATCTACACCTATCTATCAATTTTATATTCTCTGTTGATGTGAGTAAATAAAATTATGATACATGCTATACATGAAACTCAATAAAGAGATTGAATGATGGAGAATCTAGGTTCAAGTTTCTTGATAGATCGACAAATTCAAGATGATAATAGTTTAGAGAATTTTTGGGTGGAAATTACGAAATTCTAAGATTTCTTTGTATCAATTTTATGTTCCATGTTTGATTAGGTTTTGATTGAATCTTTCTTCAATACAAAAAACCGACCTAAGGCTACTTGAAGGATGGTAGTGGCTTATTCCAATTTTTAGTTGCCAATCATTTTTTGTATTTAATGTTAGTTTCCCAGCCTTAGTGGCGGAAGGGGTTGTAATTTTATGGTTAAGGCAACAAATGCAGAATGATTAGTTGGTGGCCATGTCTTAAGCTACTAGTCTGGGTAGTTGACAAACAGTCGTCGTTTAATAGGTAAAGCTACTAATTTGTGTAGTTGGGGAGTAACTAGTGAAAACGTGAAAACAACTATAATTTTTCAGTGGTTTAATAGATTTTTCATTTAGAATTTATCTAGTGGCCAATTAACATATAACCAATGACTTTTATAGTAGTTGTTTTAATTGCCTAATCATTTAAGTCACTAATTTTTCATCTAGTTGTTAAATAATTTACGGATAGAATACTACATGCACTGGTACGTAGTAGCTGACTCACTTGCCAAAACATATATAGTAATCCCTAGTAGCTAAATGGTTAAAGGCTATTAACATTCCAACAACATTAGCCAAATCATATATGAAACTAATTTTATAGTTCCCAAATTTAAAAAACCATTATTTTTCTAGTATTTAAATAGGTAATATTACTAAAATCCTAGTAACCATTTAGTTTCAGCAATTAAAAAAATAGTTGTCAACTGGTAAATAGAATTAATTAAGTTTTCATAAATAAATAAAAATTCTTAATCTACAAATCTAGTAATAAAGATATTCATTAATTAAATTTTCCTTTTATAAAATTTTAATAATAAATATTAATAAAGATACACATTAATCAAATTTCTATAAATAAAAAAAATTCATAAATAAATTTTTAATGATAAGTATTAATAAAGGTACAAATATTAATTATATTTTCATCACAAAAATGTTAATGATAAATATTAACAAAAATAAAAATCAATCAAATTTCCATAAATAAAATGTTTTCATAAATAAAATTTAATGATAAATATTAAAGAAAATACACAATAATTATTTTCTATAAATAAAATTTTATTGAGTATCACCTGTAAATAAAGAAATTTCCTAAGAAAAAAAACAATAATATTTCCATAATCTCACCTGAGATATATGGAACAACAAGATAAAAAAAGTAAAAAAAGTCTTGTAACGGTAGAATTGTTCTGAAAATAGGCATTAAGTACCAAAAAAACAATAAATGCATCTAAAAATGTCACTGACTCAATTCATCATGCTCCTCTTCTTCATACTCTTCAAATTCCCTATCTGGATACTCCTTGTCACCTTCTTCTTGATCATCTTCATAGGCCTCTCCATCCTCTTCTTCAAATTCCCTTTCATTATTTTCGAAGGCATCTCCATGTTCATAATTTCTATTGATCTAATGTTTGATATGTTCATTTATGGGGATTTAATCATGTAAGGAATTTGGAAATTTGTCTTGGTGATTTCTGAAACTATGGTTATAGGTTTTTCAATTTGGGTAAGAATTAGGGTTCTTCAATTTGATTGCTAAATTACGAAAATTAGGCATGTGATTTTTTAAGTGAATCACGTGCTAATAGAACTGTTAATGATGTTAACTAATTAGTTTTTTCTTAAATAATTACTAACATAAGTAAAGATTTAACTTAGTTAACGCGGATCAACGTGAATTCCAGGTACCAAACCCTAAGTTGGAGAAAAATTAAAATTAGACCAAATACTAATATTGGACAAAACCCGAGTATCAAAAGTCAATTAACCCTTTTTTTCACATAAAAACAGTTACATGAAATAAGACGAGAGAAACAAGTTTCATACGCTAATGAAAAAAGATTCCTAAGACCATTAATAAAGATATTGCCTACCATCTTATGAAAGAGAAAATAGAGTAAAAGTTTTTTTTCTTTCTTTTTGTGAGCACGAAATAAAAAAAGACAAATCCTTAGACTGTTGAGGATCTTTCCAAACTTAAGAACAAAGATCAGAGATGCTTTGTGTTCTATTATCAACCAACAATCACCAAGTTCGGCCACAAGTTACTCAACAAGAGAACCCCAATCCTTGTTTTTAGCGCCAAAACGTAGTAACCATTTTTCTAGCTATACATCCCAAACCTAATCAACACAATCAAATATATATCCACAATCATATGAAAAAAATCTAATTATTCAACAGTAAAACACACAAAGAACAATGTGGTTCGGTATATTTACCTTCGTCCACGGGAGGAAAGATATTGGTTCTTATTGATGCAAAGGATTACAAATCTCATAGGATAAACCGTACACTTTGGAATCTTGAGAACTGTCTCACAGTACACGCCTAGCTCACTCACAATTTTTTTATCCCTCATTTAGTAGTTTAGCTCTGAATTTATAGGCATGAGTGTTAATACAACCAAAGTTATAGTGTTGGTCGAGTATATGTCACATGATGTATTATAGTCGGGGCCCGACCCAGATCTCTTGCTAATCCAGATCCGATGTAATCCTCGTCTTCTCCGATATGAAGTATTTGTGTTCAAATACTCGGGTCCCACTATGTTCTGACCAACATAGTCAATCTTGAATCTCGGTCGGGATTGGGACGCCGAGACAACTTTATCTCGGGAAGATTCTCTGTGAATTATCGAAGTATTTATTTTCAAATTTTATGCCCGTAATATATTTATTAAGCATTTTGCACACTTTGCATATGTTACTCGTGTATATATATATAAATAACACTAATTTTGAAAAAATGTAAAAAAAAATCGAGTTTTTAAGGGTTGTCTTTGATTTTTTTTTACTAAATTTTCATATGTTAAACTTGTCTCGGCGGAATCTCGGCCCATATCGGTAGAATCTCGGCTGTCTCGGCAAGTTTCTCGGTTAAATCTCGTCTCGGTCATGGACCGAAACCGAGAATCTCGACGATATCTCGGCCGAGATTGACTACACTGGTTCTAACCGATGTTCCCCTTCTTTTTCCTTTATTAGTTGGCATTTAATTCCTTGTATGTTGTTTTAAACTAAGTTTCATCCTTTAGTTTCTTTCCACGCGTCTTAATCATGTTCAATAACGGTAGATATCTTGGGAAATACACTTGGACTCGAGGTTCATATCTTATTATTCTTCTCCTTCGTTGCTCCTATGATCCTTCTTCCTAGATTTATCCACGTGGACCTACATATTTTTCCATTACAACGAGAAATGTATTCATATTATCTATAAATTTTACATGAATATAGAAGGCTAAAAATCTCCCATGATATATTTTTATAGTTATACACTATATATCTTCTTCTTTAGAAAGTGTATATAAGTATTTTCTTTCTATATTATTTCATTAAAAATAGAGTTATAATATATTCGAGTGGTATCTTTGTTCATGTGGTGTATGTATCTTAATTTGTATATTTTACATCATTATGTTTGTTTGTTTTTTCCTTTTCCTTCTCTAGGCAGAAGCGATTTCTGAAGAGAGAAAAAATATATTCCGGCGAGTGTTAAATGCTCAGATTTACTCCTTTTAGAGTATATATGGGAAAGTTATATTTTGTTATTTACTATTTTTATTTTGTTTATAAGTTATATGGTTTAAAGTCTTTAAGTTTTTAGTCGTTTTCCGGCGATGCCTATTTCATATCGTCCGACAGTTTTACTGCGTCTTTATGGCATTTATATTTAAACTTTTAAGTGTTTCTCCTCTGGCTTTATATCCTACTTTGGTTACTAGGATTTTGAAGTTTGTCGACATGGAGCTCCGTTCACCGGAATATTCCTTTTTCCGGTCAAGAATTATGCAAACTACTCCTTTTACAATGGAGCATATCTTTCTTAAGAAGAAAACACATCAAATGGTCGGACTTTGTCCCGAAGGCTATCATATTTGTAATTTGTCAATTTTCGATGTTTTTTTTTCTCTTATCGGAATACTCGACCAGACCATGTATTCATTACGATATGTTTTTCTATCATCCAAAGGTTCTTTATGTTCTTATACTCTTTGTTTCCTTGGATTTGATATTAATGAAATTGGAGCTTATTATCAATTATTTTTTTTATGATTTATGTTCGCTATAGGTTATTCACATGTTCCATTATCTCATTCATTCTCTAACTCCACATGTAAACTTATCATATGTTTGGATGGACTCCATAAAGTAAAAAACTTTAACTCCATAGGTAAACTTATCATATGTTTGGATGGACTCCATAAAGTAAAAAACTCTTTCCACAATTTCACGAAACTACCGTCGTTGAAATTTTTGGTACAATGTAAACTGTGGAAGAGAATTATACGTCATGTTTTTTATTATAGATGATTTTCAGTGAAAATATACACTAAGAGCAATTCCAGTGGGATGGGTATATTTACTAATTTGCCAATTACTTTCCACAGTGGGATTGGTAAACCTGAGATTTGGATTAACAAATGGGCAAACGTAGGAATTTTCCCATCACATCCCAGATTGAATCGATCGATTCAACCTGGGACGATCGGTCCAAATAGAGCCGATTGATAAGCACTTAATTCATACATTTTTACCACTTAATCTATATTCGCTAGCACTTCAATTTATGCTAATAATATATTTTTATTGCTTTTATAGATGGTATGCGTAAAACCCGAAGCTGCAATTAAATACATCTAAATAGACTAATTTGCTTTAACTCATGGAGTTGGCTAACTTTGCTACTCTACTACTGGAGCCAGACCATTGTAGAACAAAGTGGTCAAAAGTATAAGTGGTTGGTGACAAAAGTAAAACAAGAAGGTGGGCGTGACTTCGCTTACAGGGAGACAAGGTTCTGTTTCGACTGTTGGGCGTCAGACCGACCAGGGGCTCCGCTCGGTGTAGTAGTGCTGGCGGCGTTAAAATAAGGGAGGAAGTCCTAGAAGCTAGGGTTGTAGCCTAGTGAAGGCTCTGATAAGAGGCGTCAGGTGGTAGAAGAGAAAGTAGGTGGAAAATGGGTGTAGGCTGTGTAGGTGGCTGAGTTTGTCTGACACAAGCTAAGAAAAGAATGGAGTCAGACTAGTTTTCCCAAGTCTCAAACAAACAAGAGAAGGTGGGGCTGGTTATAGATGACGTGGCTATAAAAGCCGGTGGAATTTAACTGTACCCGTGACAAAGTGAGAGGATTTGAGGGCGCACATGGGAGAGAGGTTAGGAGTGAGAAGAAGTGTTGACCGAGTAAGGGGACAGACGTGATGTAGGAGAGGTATAAAAAGGACAGACAGGGAAGTACGAAAGGTTTTTTTTTTTTATTTATTCTTTTGGTCTTTTCTTTATAGGTTTTCTTCTAGGTTTGGGATTGAGGTGAGATAGGTGGAAGTAGGGTGGGGAAGAGAAGATAGTGACATGAAGGTGGAAGAAAACCTAGGGAAGAAAGACCTAAGAGCTAGACTAGGGGTTGATTGAAAAGAGAAGTGAGAGTGACGGCTACTTCTTCTTTTAGACTAGGTTTTTCTTTTCTGGTTTGGAGAAGAAAGATCTAGTCTAGGGAAAAGAGACAGAGGGGAGAGGCGTCAGAGTGCACAGGAGAGAAAGGGAGAAGTGTTGTGTCGGTGGCGTGAAGAAGTGCTCTGTCTGGCGGCTGTATCCGGAGGTGTACAGAAGAAGATGAAGAAGATCTATAGCTGGGTGACGACGGTGATACAGTTTATCTTTTTCTTCTCTCTGTTATTTGTTTTAATGGGTTTTAAGAAACCCATAGCCATATTTCACTAATCTTGTGACTAGGGTTTTGAGTAGAAACCAATTTTGATTATGGAAAATTATAAATAAATGGTTTAAATGTTTAGTAATTTATCTTCATTGTTAGCTTGATTAATTATTACATAAATAGTAGATTTGATCATATATGCTTTCCGTTTGATATGTCGTGCTTGGATTAGATTCTTAGACGGTGTATGCAATCAATTAGATATTTGATTCTTTGAAACTATATATGGGTTAGATAGTTCTACTGATTGTTTATGCTTTTGAACTAATATGCCGTGCTTAACACCATTAGATGGGATATACTTTTCGATTGATAAGCAATTCTTTAGAAATGTTAACTTGGAAGCGAAGAAAATTACAATGGTGAAACGATTATTTTGGAGATTAAATGTGAGTTCTATATATCAAATTGGCGAAAACCGAAAACCCTAGTGCCCTCTTTACTTGGTCACATTGTATATATTAGCTAGTATATTTTAGTATTTTCTCGTTAATTAGAATTTCTAAAAATCCAAAAATATTGTTTTAATTAGTTTAATTGAGATATTAATTGCAGTATTGTCCCCGTTCCCTGTGGGTTCGACCCGTACTTGTCGTTGTCTGCATTGTAGACACTTTGCGACTGTGGTTTATTTATCATAGGGTAATATAAAATCCTCGGCTCAAGTTGGGTTGAGGAATTATTTTTTTTTTTGCTTTGTTTTTCTTTTAAACAGTTGGTTAAGTTAGTTATTTTAAAATATATTATAATTTTAAAATAAACATAAGTCTTACTAAACTAAAAAAATACTCTTTCCGTTTCAGGAAAAAAGTTACTTTCTCTTTAAATTTTTGTTCCAACAAAAGAGTTACTTTCATTTTCAACATAACAAACTTTTAAAACTACCCTTGTTATTTTAAGAAATGTTATTATTGTCATTATAAAGATATATGTAATATTAAACTTTTTGTTAGGGTAAATCTGGAAATAAATTATAAAAGTTATTCTCTCTCATCTTGCTTTAACAATTGTGCAAATAAGAAAAGTAACTCTTTTTCTGAAACGGAGGGAGTATTTATTTATATAAAAAACGAGTCTCATTTAGCAAATTAGCCAAAATAACCATTCGTTTGCTAGTTTACTACTACGGAGAATTGAGTTTGCCCATCCTCGTGGACATACAAACTAGCAAGTATACCAACTTCCACTGGAATTACTCTAACAATCTTAATTCTTTTTTGTTAGATCTAATTAATTTCTTTTTTTTTTTCCTCTTCTCTTCTAATTGCTGAATATAGCAAAGATTTGATGGGCAAGAGGAATTTTGCAAGGGAACACGGATAAAACCCGACCGCTGGCTAACGATATTTTTAGAGTTTCGTCACCCTTTCAAGCACCTTATAAAGTTTTATTTAGCTCACCTGAAGCAGCGTCTTCTTTTATCTGAACTTGCTACAAATGCTACTGGCACTAGTTACAGACTACTGTACATTCTCTTGTAATCTTTAACTGTCTAATATTGGCACTGTGTGGATGGAATGTCGTGTTTGTATAATTCAATGAATTGGATGCTTAAATACGTGTGTTGCCTATAGTTAGTATCCGTCTCAACCAATAAAATTAGGCTTATGGATCACCAAGAAATAGTTCTCATGAATCACATTTGATTAAAAGGGAACCCATGTAAGTCAGATAAGGTGATGAATTAAAACTAGATCGATTTTTCATATACCTTGCGTGAGATTTATCAACTTTAGTATGAACTATAGATTCTTTTTGGACCACTCCAAAGAACATGGACTTACTAGTTAAGAAATTATTATTCAAGATCTTTCCTTGAACAAAAACATCTAAAATTTAGAAAGCCCTCCTCTTTTTCCCTCCATCATTAAAATTATGCGCCAAGAATTATTTCACTGAAATGACCAGAACAGCCCTAAACCCATCCCCACACCATTCAAATGACAAAAACACCCTTCTCATCTTTCCTCCTTAAATTGTCTGTTTTTTTTACTGAACAATAATTCAAGGACCTTTATGCATCAACAACAAAAGTGCATCCGTGTACACAGATACAGAATTTAGTGCAGTCCATAATTGTCGTTAACAATAACACCATCTTAATATTTCTCGTACGTCGAGGTCCTCGAGGGTGATAGAATCTTAATTCGGGCCGCAGTCTGACCGGGTCGAAACCTGTTTATGGATTCTTTCCTACTGACCTGGTTATAGACCGTATAGTAGATTGTTTCCCAATCCGTATACAGTTTTAACCCTGTATAAAAAAATATACGTATGCCGACTTATATTTTTATTGTATACGTTATTTCGTATCACGACTTTACTTATTACTAGAATAGAAAGAAAAAGAAAGAGAGAGGAGGAGGTTGAAAAAGAAAAAACACGGAAGTTTTCGTTTCTTCTCATCAGCGCGAGAAAGCGAGAGCGAAAACGAGAGAGAGGGATTTGAGAGCTCGATTTTCACAGTCATTTAATGGTGTTTCTCGATCTGTAAACAAAAACTTCTTTGTTTGCTATCTTTTTATTTTATTGAGTTATATCTTCTTATTAACCCTATTGTTTGGATCCATCGTCGGAGGTGCTACCCCTTTAGTAATATATTTGCGTTGTGAGTTTTTCTTGTTTTGGTTCTGATCTTTTTTCGGTTATTGTTTACATTGGTTTTGCAACTTAGGGTTTCAATTCGATAGTTAATTTATACGTGTGATTTGAGCTGAAGTTGTTCTTGTTGTTTTCTGAAACCCTACATTGGTTTTGATTTGTGGAAATTAGGGTTCGGAGTTTGGAGATTGGGTTTAATTATAAACTTTAAGTATGAGCATCGATAGCCCCAGGGAAAGGGAAAACTAGGGTTAATTTGTGAAGTGTTTGAATTTCCATGGGCGATGGCGGAGTAGCATGCGTGCCTTCGCAGCATGTAATGGAAAAATTTCCAAATTCAGATACGTACTGCAGAGGTAATGGCGGGTTTAATTCTAAATCACGTACATTTCCAGAGTCATCACAAGCTCAAAGAAAGCAGCAGCAGAATGAGAAGAAAGTAGAAGTAGAGAAAGAGGAATGTAGTGGCTCAGAAAGTGGTGGAAGAACGACAGGTGAGTTTGATTTGGGTAGAGGTGAGCATGAGCATGAGAAGGGGGAGGTTGTTTCTGAGAAATCAGCACAACAAGAAGATGAGATAGAAGAAGGTGAATTGCAAATAGAGAACGGTGAATTTATTCCTGAAAGAGAGAGGAAGAAAGAAGTAGTAGAGAAGGGGGAGTTTGTTATTCAGCAAGCAAAATGGAGAAGAGGAGATTTAGAGAGGGCGGAAATTATTCCAGACAGTTCTCGAAGAGTTGGTGGGGAAACGGAGAGGAGAAAGTTTGGCATGAGTATTCAGAGGGATGAATTTGGTAAGGGGGGAGAATATGCTAGGGATAAGTGGAGAAGAGGAGGGGAATTTGAGAAGGGCGAATGCATTCCTCCTAATAAATGGAGAAAACCTGAATATGAATTTAGTCCAGGTAAAGGGAGGAGATGGGAAGCTGACAATAAGTTTGCCAAGGAGAAAGGATGGAAATTTGATAATGAGCGAACTCCACCTTCTATGAAGTATCCAGCAGAATATAGTAGAAGTGAGAATGAGTGGAGAAATAGGTCTAACAGGTGGGACCCAAGTCATGATAGGGATTTAAAATTTGGTTCGAGAATCACGGATGATGAACTGGGTCCCTATAAGCATTCAGAGAGTGATGGGAAGATTCATGGTAAAGACTACTCTTCAGGAAGTTGGATGAAAAGACATGGCACTGAGTCCGAGAGCAGCAATCGCAGATACAATGATGATTTCGGTGATTATCCAAATTCAAAGAGCCGGAGGATTTCTGATGACAATAACAGATATTTCGATAATCGCTATTCATACCATCCGATGGACAGGTCTTCTAGGAACTTATCAGCGTCCTCTCGGATTTCTTCCGCAAACAGGAGTTCGTCTAGGTACAATGACTCTTCTTCAGCTTTCAAAGGCATGTATGACAGACGTGGCAGAAGTCCAGAATATTTCGAGCATGGTAAATATGATCGGGGGAGGCACTATGATTACCGAGATCAAAGCCCATCCTACTCTGAGCGATCTCCTCATGATCGAAGCCGTTACTATGATCACAGGAGTCGAAGTCCCCCTCGTTTGGACAGGTCCCCATATGACCGATCCTGCCAATATGATCGCAGAAGTCGAAGTCCCCCGCGCATGGATAGGTCCCCGCAAATTCGAGGCCGGCATATTGAACAAAGGGATCGTACTCCAGGTTACAAGGAAAAGTCCCCACTTGAACGGGGAAGGCGCTATGATGACCAGGAAACTAGTCGAAAGAGTGGAGGAAATGAGAGGCAGAATCTTCAAGATGGGACCCAATTACATGAAGACAAGCTCCCCTTGAGAGACTCAGCTGGAAAGGGATCATCTTATAAACCTTCCTCTACTATACAACCCAGTGATAGTGAAGATAATGAAAGTTGTTTGGCTAAAAAAACCACCAAGGATTTGTCGCAAGAGGAAGGCCCAAAAAAATTATCTGCGGATTCCATTGAAAAACCTAGTCAGGTTGATGAAGCTCCTGAAGGGCTGCTGTCTATGGAAGAGGATATGGATATATGTGACACGCCCCCGCATGTAACAGTAATTACTGATTCAACTTTCGAATCATGGTTCTATATTGATCATTTTGGTGTCGAGCAAGGTCCGTCTAAATTGGCTGACCTTAAGAGGCTTGTGGAAGAGAGAGCACTCCAGTCAGACCATTTGGTAAAGCACTCTGAGAGTAACTGGTGGGTAACTGTTGAAAAGGCTGCCTCCCCTGTGGTGCACATGAACTTCCCATCTATTGTTTCAGAAACTGTTACTCAGATGGTGTGCCCGCCTGAGGCTCCTGGAAATCTGTTATTAGATGTTGGGGATGTGGACCAACCCGTTAGACAGCTGGGCCAGGAGTTATCCGTTGTTTCGCCTCAGCCGCCGTCACATCTTGATGAGCCTTTTGAGGATCTACACATTGATGAAAGGGTTGCAGCTATGTTAACTGGTTATTCACCAGTACCAGGAAAGGAACTGGAGACTCTTGAAGGTTCGTTTTCCATTTTCTCGACTCTTTTCCTTTTATTTCTCCGTGCTTTCTTTCAAATTCATTTATTATTTGACATCGATGGCTGACTGCATTGGAATTCTATGTTTTACAGAAATCCTGCAGGTGACTTTTGAGCATAATTATTGGGAGAAGTGGGGAAATTTTGAAGGTACTCACTTGGTTTTGTTTGAAATGGTCCTGATCTTGTTTAGGTATTTTGAAAGACAGATGTGGACACTGTTATGTTTCTATGATTTTATGTTGAGCGGCTTATTACAATGTATATTCAGGTTCCAGAATATCTCAACCCACCGAGGATCCACATGGTCAAAGAAGAGATGAAGAACTCAGTAAACCATATGGAATCATATCGAAAGATACTGGAGAAACAAAGCCATCTACACATCCCATTAAAGAAAATGCTATTGCCATTGAGGACTCTAGTGACTGGTTTGCTTGTCGATGGTTATGCAAGGGTGGTGATTGGAGAAGGAAAGAGGAATCATGCAAGAGTGGTGATTGGAGAAAGCAAGACGAAGCTGCTCAAGAAAAATCTTCAAAAAAGAAATTTGTCCTCAACGATGGTTACCCGCTTTGCCAGATGCCGAAGTCTGGGTATGATGACCCTCGGTGGTACACAGAAGATGAATACTGTTCTCAAAGCAAAAGGTTTGACCTGCCCTCCTGGGCTTTCTCCTTGCAAGATGAGAAGAGTGACTCCCGCACATCAACCAAAGTAAGTCAAATGAAACAGCCTATTGTTCCGAGGGGAGTGAAAGGAACCATGTTGCCAGTGGTTAGGATAAATGCATGTGTGGTCAAGAACCATGTTTCACCTGTCTTTGAACCCCGTGCAACAGCTAGAGGATATGAACGCCATTCCAGATCTGTTCGATCCTCCTCAGCACTGATCAATGGCAGGAGTTCGTTTGAAGAACTATCTTCTCGGTCCAGAAGGGCCCATGAACAAGACTCGGAAAAACAAATAGAACCTATTAGCATCCCAAAAGACCATGTTTGCACGGTAGATGAATTACAACTGCAGTTGGGTGATTGGTACTACCTTGACGGTGCTGGCCATGAACACGGGCCCTTGTCCTTCCTGGAGCTGCAAGGTTTAGTTGACAAAGGGACTATTCAGAAGCATACAAGTGTTTTCAGGAAGTTCGATCAGATTTGGGTTCCAGTTAATTCTGTGGCAGCAGCTTCTACCCCAGCCATTGATTCTTCTGCTGTTCCTGTTCCTGTTCCTGGATCAGATGTTGAGATGCATCATGGGTCAAACATGGTTCCCAGTTCTTTCCACAGCTTGCATCCCCAATTCATTGGCTACACTCGAGGAAAACTGCATGAATTGGTGATGAAATCTTACAAGAGTAGGGATTTTGCTATAGCTATTAATGAGGTGCTGGATCCGTGGATAAACGCAAAGCAACCGAAAAAGGACCTGGAAAAACACCCATTTGCTTCATCCTTCCTGAAAACTTCACTATCTCATGATTTGCAGAACTTGCGAAGTTCAGGTATTATGTATTCTCCTAAGAAGTCTCAGGAAACTTCTTTCTTTTGGTTGTTTTCTTCTATGATAAGGGTATTAGAGTTAGAAGTTGTGGATCAGAAATATTGTGTACGCTTTACTATACTCGAGTCATTACAGCTTACCAAGACTTGCCTGCAAATATAATCTCTTCCATAATCAGCGTAATCCGTGGAGTGTAATTGTCATCCCACTTTTTTTGGTGGTTCATTAAGATGTTGAGAAAATATAGACAGAAACACATGTGAAAATTGGTGGTCTAATGATCAATTCTTATTTAATCAGGCCAACATATCTTATTTAATCAAGCCAAGAGGACTTCCTCTTCCTCGACATTTTCTGTTATTTCTGTGGATGGTCACTCAACTTTTGTTTGCTAAATTGGGTTTTTCATCTTGTCATAACAGAGGATGATCACATGCATGCTGGTAAAAGAGCTCGGCTGCTGTTTGATGATAGTGAAGAAGACTTCGATTCAGAAGACCTAAAGGCAATTAAGAAGGATGAATTCTCCTTTGAGGACTTCCTTGGCGATGCTACCTTTACCCAAGAAGATGATAGAAGTTCTGAAGTTGAGAAGGAGGGTTGGGGTTTGTTAAGTGGCCGTATTTTAGTGCAAATTTTCCACTCTTTAAGAGCTGATATGAAGTCTCTTGCTTTCTCTGCTGCTACATGCAAGCACTGGAATTCGGTAGTCAAATTTTATAAAGGTGTTTCCAGACAAGTGGATTTATCAGCTGCAGGCCCCAACTTCTCTGATGCAATGTTTCTTGAGATCATGGTAGGTTGTGTTTTTAAATATATTATCAGTTTTGAGGATTTTCACATTTTGGTCACTGAAATATTAACTGCAATTATTATTTTTCTTTGCTGATTGCAGAATAGCTATAACAAGGGAAATGTAGCATCTGTTGTGTTAGTAGGCTGTACGGGCATTAGTGCAAGTGCTCTTGAAGAAATCCTCCATTTGTTCCCATGTATATCTTATATTGATATCAGAGGTTGCAACCAATTTGCTGAGTTGAGCTACAAGTATCAAAATCGAAAATGGAGAAAGACCCGTGGCCTGTCTAGCTCTAAAACTTTCGACAGTTCCCGATCTAGAATTAAGAGCCTCAAACAAATCACCGACAAGAGCTCCTCTCTTCCTAAGACGCTCAAGGGCACAAATAGTAGCTTGGTCGAATCTTCTGTAGAGTCTCGTCATGACTCTGCTTTTGATAGAAAAGATTCGCAAAGTCAATCATTTAGACAAAGCTTTTATAAACGGAAAAAACTTCTTGATGCAAGGAAGTCCTCATCCGTATTGTCAAGGGAAGCTCGTATGAGGCGATTATTGAGCAGAAATTCCGAGAACGGGTACAAGAAAATGGAAGAGTTCCTGGCTTTCAGTTTGAAGGATATCATGAAGGAGAATACTTTCGATTTCTTTTTACCTAAGGTACTTGCTTATATTTTGTTTCAGTTGCCTGGTTGTTGCTCAGATGATCTGCGACAGCTTGATAATTTACTACCCTGCCATTGTATTCAACTGCACTCAATCCCGTCAATTTGTCCTTAAATCTGTTAAAATTTGGCTGCGCAGGTTGCTGAAATTGAAGATAGAATGAAAAACGGTTATTACATTAGTCATGGATTAAAATCTGTTAAGGAGGATATTGGGCGAATGGTCAGGGATGCAATCAAGTAAGTTTGATTCATTAAATGCTTCCCAAATTGAATAAACTTATGAACCACTCTCATTGTAATGCATTGCTCTGAAACCCCGTACGAAGCATGACAAGGGATAGTTAGATTAATGCGATTTGCCTTTACAGTAATTTAGTGCCAATTCTATGTGTTGTCTTTTTCTTCTTCTTTTTGTAATTATTTAATGCAATAACGCAGGGCCAAAAATCGGGGTGATACTGGAGATATGGAGAACATCATTAAGCTATTTATGCGTCTCCTCGCAAATTTGGAAGAGAATTCCAAGTCCGCTCGTGAAAGAGATGAACGGATGAAGATGTTAAAAGATACTTCTGGGATGGGTAAAAAGAAACACTGTAAATTGATGAATGAAAGAAAATGCATGACACGGAGGAATGGCACAGCACATGCAAATGATTCTGCAAATTATGATGAATATGCTTCTGACAGGGAACTCAGAAGACGTTTGTCCAAAATCAATAGGAAAACTTTAGACTCTGGAAGTGACACTTCTGATGAACGCTCTTCTGAAGATGCCAGGAGTGATAATGAGAGTTCCAATTCCGATACTGAAACAGATTTGGATATCCATCCAGAAGGTGGAAGTGGAGGTTTAAGTGAAAATGGTTACTTCCCTGCAGACGAAGCCCTAGATTCTATGGCAGAAGACCGTGAATGGGGTAATCGTATGACAAAAGAAGGCCTTGTGCCTCCTGTTACTAGGAAGTATGAAGTCATTGATCGGTATGTTATTGTAGCAGATGAAGAGGAAGTACGACGGAAGATGCTTGTTACCTTACCTGACGATTATTCTGAGAAGCTCAAAGTACAGAAAGATGGCATTGATGAGTCAGATATGGAGATTCCCGAAGTGAAGGACTACAAACCAAGAAAACAGGTTGGGGATGAAGTTCTGGAACAAGAGGTTTACGGTATAGATCCTTACACTCATAATCTTCTTCTCGACTCCATGCCTGAAGAAATGAACTGGTCACTACAAGAGAGGCATTTGTTTATTGAAGATATGCTTCTGCGTACCTTGAATACACAAGCCAGGCGCTTTACTGGTGTTGGAAATGCCCCTATGGTTTATAACTTGAGGCCTGTTGTCGAGGAGATTGAAAAAATTGCCCAGAAAGGTGGGGACATACGCTCCATGAGAATGTGTCATGGAATTCTAAAGGCAATGCATAGTCGTCCTGATGATAATTATGTCGCCTACAGAAAGGTATTGCTCCAGTCTATCATCTTGCATGAACTCTGCTGTTTTCGTTTCTTTTCCATTGAACTGGATGTCTGCTTCTCACTTTGCTTACTACTCATTCTCTTTCTTTCTTCTCTTGTTTTCTGGAATGTGATGATCAGGGGCTTGGGGTTGTTTGTAACAAACAAGGTGGCTTTGGTGAAGACGATTTTGTCGTTGAATTCTTGGGAGAGGTAGAGTGAAATAGATTCTTTATAAAAATTGCAGAGCAATTTTAATGTTTATGAGGTTATTCTAGTAGTTAATACCGTTCTGCACTTGGGTTACCCAAAAAAAGTATCTATGGCAGTTTTTACTAAACTAACAAAGATGCTCTTATAATAGTTTTGACTGTTAATAAAGGGACACTTTCATGTTCAGGTGTATCCAGCTTGGAAATGGTTTGAAAAGCAAGATGGGATTCGATCTCTGCAGAAGAACAAAACAGATCCCGCTCCCGAGTTTTACAACATATATCTGGAGAGGCCAAAGGTTAGTTATTTAGTTGTGTGATTCTAAGCTTCATGGAGATCAGTTATATAACATCTGGATTTTTATCTCATTTGGCAGGGTGATCGTGATGGTTATGATTTAGTTGTTGTTGATGCCATGCATAAAGCAAACTATGCAAGCCGAATCTGCCACTCATGTCGCCCCAATTGTGAAGCGAAGTAAGTTTTACGCAAGTTATTTTTTTTGCCAAATGAAAAATTATATGAACTCAAGGGAAATAAAATCTTGACTTCATTATAGTCTAGTCAACTCTGGTTTCCTTTTAATAGCCTCCCATGCTTGGCAATAGCATCAGCATTGCTGATGCCAGCTCTTTCTGTGTGAGAACTGATCCAAGAACACTACTGCTGTACCAGCTGGCATTGTTAGCACTCTTATCCAAATAACTGACTACATTTGCAGCATCACTAACACTTGTGACCCTGAGGAGATTTCTTGCTTAATCGACAGCTTCTAGAACTGTTATACCCTCTCCATGTCCTGCATCCCTGCAACCGGTGTGGATAGGCTTGCCCTCTGCTTCTTCCGCCTGACATATCATCAGTATACAGCCCAATACCACAATCATGATTAGACAAGTCTATGTATGCATCACAATAAAAAGTTAAATCATAACTTTCATTTGTATGCCGTTTTGTGCAGTTCTCCCCAGTTGTTGCAATGTTTCTTAGGTTCTGTTTAGTATGTGATAGATATGAACTAGGCATTAGCTGCAATTATTGCTGGTTGCAGGAGTTTTTTGGTTAATATATCGGCATCCTGCAAACCAAACTTTCCACAACACAGTAGCTGCAACTGAGTTCCAATAACATGAAATGCTTCATTTAGGTCAGTCATTATTTAGCTGTATTGGTCTTAAAACCCGTCATTACTAGTATGACATTTCACAAAATGGCGTGGGCACCTAGATATTTTAGGATATGGATCCATTTGATGTTTGTCCTTAAAGTATGGAACATGGATACAGAAGATTTATGGTGAAGTATTCAGGTCATATGGTCAATTTTAGAGACAGGTGCTCACAAAACACAGTATGGCATTAATTAAATCAGATTTAAAACTGATGCTTGGAACATCTCTTTTTGATAACATAAAATGTGGGCGCTTGTAAATCAAAGAAAATTTAGGATTTTTTAATCTGAATTACATTTTCATCAAACCGATACATTAGCACGTTAAATATGATTGTATGTTAGCTAACAGCTATTTCCCCATCTTTTTGTCCAACAAACATTGGTATATTACAGACGATTATCTGTTAACGAGCAGTCAATTTCTCATGTCAGTTTAGCCATGGTTTTTTTCCCCTTTTGGAATATCCAACCATTCCATTTGCTAGTTTATTGAAGAACTTTGCATTTACACTGTCTCATGTTTTCACTTATTTGGAACAGAGTAACTGCTGTAGATGGTCAGTATCAGATTGGAGTTTACACAGTTCGTCCAATTGGATATCGGGAGGAGGTCACTTTTGATTATAATTCTGTAACAGAGGTGAGTGATGTTTATCCTTGACCTTTTATTATATCTTACCAAAATTACAGTTATTTGTTATTCCGTGTGTTTCTATCTTATGTTACCATAGTTGTTGATGCTTCACTTGTTTCTCCTTTAGAGCAAGGAAGAGCATGAAGCCTCTGTTTGTCTGTGTGGAAGCCAAGTTTGTCGGGGAAGCTATTTGAATCTGACTGGTGATGGGGCATTTCAGAAGGTTGGTACTGTGGGCAATGATTTTCACTTTTTTTTTTTTTTTTTTTTTTTTTTTTTGCTTAATCATAAAATTTGGGTACTGTGTTGTGGGCAATGATTTCCTCTTAACATAACTTGCTAAAAGTTTTCTTTTCATTTTAGCATTGTCATGTTTAGTTGCAAGGTTGCATAACGTTTCTTTTATTAACTTCATTCCATTTCCTTCAGGTAATGAAAGAACGCCATGGAGTGCTTGACAGACATCAGTTGATGCTAGAGGCTTGTGAGTTGAGTTCTGTTTCTGAAGAGCATTATGTAGATTTGGGAAGAGCGGGTCTGGGCAACTGTTTGCTTGCTGGTTTGCCTGACTGGCTGGTAGCATATTCAGCTCGTCTGGTATGTCAAACCTTCGGACACTTCTTCTTGCTTGATTACATTATTGTATAATTTTTTGGTTTCTAACAATTGTGTTTTTCGAGTACAGGTGAGATTTATTAATCTTGAAAGAGCGAAACTCCCAAAGCAGATCTATAAGCATAACGTGGAAGAGAAGAGGAAATTCTTTCCAGATATTGAAATTGACAAAGAGCTCGAGAAAAGTGATGCTGAGGTTCAGGCTGAGGGTGTATATAATCAAAGGCTTCAGAATTTGGCTCTAACTCTTGACAAGGTACTGCATGTACTTCCGTTCATCTAAAAGTGTCTGGACTTTATGCAAAGTATCCCCATCTCCTTCTGATGGTGTTTAGAATTTGCATTCAGTCTGATCTGTTTCAAGTTAGAGGCATTATCTTATAATTTATAAACCTTAGACTGTACAGTAAACAGTTAGTATTAGGTTTTGAAGAAATATATACCAATTGCGTTTGTCTGACTGCTATTTGCATTACAGGTGAGATATGTAATGAGATGTGTGTTTGGTGATGCAAAGAAAGCTCCTCCCCCGCTTCAAAAACTAACTCCAGAGGAAATAATATATGCCCTCTGGAAAGGGGAGGGATCATTTGTTGAGGAATTACTTCAGTGCATGGGTCCTCATGTGGAAAAGAATTTGTTAACTGGTTTAATGTCCAAGATTCAAGCCCGCGATCCATCACGTTCTGATGATCTCATGGGAGAACTTCAGAAGTCTCTGTTATGGTATGAAGCACTTGTGTCCTTTTTTCATTTCTCACATTACAACCTGCGATTAGGTGCAAAGCTTAGCTAATTCTTCCTTTATAACATTTTAGGCTGAGGGATGAGGTTCGAAAACTTCCCTGCACGTATAAGTGCAGGCATGATGCAGCTGCTGATTTAATCCATATATATGCTTATACAAAATGCTTCTTTAGAGTCCGAGTGAGTAATTCTAACTGATCTATTCAAAACTGTCCATGAATTAGCAAGTACATGAGAATTTTTTTCCTTCGCTATGCTTAATTCTCAATGTGTCCATGCAGGAGTACAAGAGTGTAACTTCTCCTCCCGTCTACATTAGTCCTCTAGACTTGGGGCCGAAGTACTCCGGTATGTTGGGTTCGGGTCCCAAAGAGTATTGTAAAACATATGGTGAAAACTATTGTCTGGGGCAGCTTCTTAATTGGCACAGCCAGAATGATGCCACACCTGACGCCTTTCTAATCAAGGCAAGAAGGGGTTGCTTGTCTTTGCCCAGCATTTCGTCATTTTATGCTAAGGCTCAGAAGCCTTCAAAACAACGGATTTACGGTCCCAGACCTGTCAGATTCATGTTATCTAGAATGGTCAGTTTTTCCGTACTCTACTTATTTTTCCCCGTTTTGGAGCTATTTGTTTTCAGATATTTATAGGTTATTTGCTGAAGTAGGCATCTATTCACCTGTTCTATTTTGATATCCTAATATATCCACCAGAAGATATCATATGGGAGCAGGCTTAATTCTGGTAGATCATCCACCACATATAGATCAATAGTATTCGTACAGCACCTTTTACAGCATAAAGTAGTCGTGTAACTTTTTTTTTCCCATCTTCAGGAGAGGCAACCCCAAAGAGCATGGCCAAACGATATGATATGGTCTTTTGACAGCAACACACAAGTGTTTGGAAGCCCGATGCTTGATTCAATCATTAATAAAAATTCGTTGGACAGGGACATGCTGCAATGGTTACGAACTAGGCCTTCCATATTCAGTGCCATGTGGGATCAGTAGCAGACCTGTTCTGTCCTTTAACCCCGGATTCTTAGGCAGTATACTGGGCAATATTAATTATCCACCACTACCACCAATTTGTTTTGGAAATGATTATTCTGCTGATTTTTTGTTTCACAGCTACCCCTTCTCAAAATATGGGCTGGGAAGCTGGTAATCATTTCTGAACATTTCCTTGTAGAAGTAGGTGTTTGTCAATTCTTATGTACAGTTTTTTCTTTAGTTTCTCACCATCATTGTGTAATTTGTATTCATATTGGGTAAAGTAAAGCATTGGTAATTTACCTGCAATATCAAGAGAAAAGCTTCCGTGTTTTTTTTCCTCCTGTTTTTCCTATCACATCTGGACTCTGCATCAAGGGATCCGAGAATATATACTGTGGTTTTCAGAAAGAAAAAAAAATGCAATATTTGTAGTTCAGTCATAACATTGAGATCTCATGGTACTGATGTTTCCTGGACATTCTCCTCGTTTTTGTTTCTTATTCATTCAAAACAAGGCTACTCTACCAAATAAGAAGAAAAGCTAGTGTATATATTGTGTATGAACAGTGTTGACTGATTACATATTACGCACACTCCGAATAACTGAGTGGTCCAAGAAAACTGTCAAAGTATCAACTAAATCAAGAATGGTTTCTCAGTAATAATGACAGACGACTGGTAGCACACTAAGAATTGCGAGTAGAGGGCTAAGTACTTTTGTTGTTTCAGTTCTAAAATCTCTAGGAGTGAACATTCTATTGGTTAGAAATAATCAGTTAAACTTTCATGATTGGCTTCTAGATTGGTGCCACATGCAAGACATAAAAGAGCACCTGGCACATGACTGTCCTGAGTTAATGGCAACCTTCTTATGGGGGATATGGAAGTCAAGATGTGATTGGGTGTTCAAAAAGAAAAAACTCTCAGCAAATTACATTGCACAGCAAATTATTACAATGATTACCCAAAACAGAAGCATGATAGAAAGTGAAAAGAAAAGAGGAAATGGTACTATTACTAGGTCACAAGATCCCATTAGAATAGACATTTTCCAAGTCAAAATCAGCATAGCTATTTCTTCTAGCATATGTAATATTTTAACATCAACTCTTATTGCTTGTGACCATGCAGGAAGCTTCCTTGGAGCAAGAAGCTATCGAGTAGCAGTCACTGAAGAAAGCAACATAGAGCATCAGACAACTTCCGTTACAATCCAATGGTCAAATCATAAGAATTTTCCAAACATAGTTTATGAAAGTGATAATGTGAAAGTTATGGAAGCAGTCAAAACTCAATTTTTGGATCTGAGGACGAAGTAAATAAAATGCATGTTAACAATTATCTAAATTCCAATATGTCTAAGGTTAACGTTTTTAGTCTCATTTCAACCTCCACAAACTTTATGGCTTGTAAGCTAGCAGAATATTGCTTGGAGGGAGGTGTTTTTAAGGAATGGGACTATAACTCTATCACTGGCCTTTTGCAGAATTTTTTCAGCCAGGATAAAAACAATGCTTTCGGTTACGGTACTATAGGGTGATTCCCTGGTTTTCCTATTAAAAAAAAATACTAGCTAAGTAGTTGCACCTTTTTGCACCCTTCCTTATTCCAAGCTTCCAATGTCTAACCATCCCTCAACCAAGCTGCATTTAACTTCCTACAATTACAAGAACAAAAAATATTATAAGAATCCAACATCATTGCAGGGTAAACAAGAAGGAATTACCTAGACAAGCTCAACTTGTTCTTATTAAAAAGGTGCATGCACATCTATTTTACTACATACTATATTCAAGAAGATTTGTAATACATAGAAATGCCATATACCAGTTGCACTTTTTGATACCATCTGCAAGACTGCAAACTATTTTTTCTGAAAAATTAAAACCATTGTTTCTCTTTCCATTCCGCTGATCGATCTCTCAGTCAATCGTAAATAGCATGTCATATCACCCTATGGACATCATCATCAAAAGAAGTTGGTGTTTTGTTGATCCAATATTCTTCTCATCAAAGCCGGATGGTTCAAAAGGGTATTTACAATTAATTTACGCTTAATTTGATCTACAAATGCTTATTATTTTTTGAATAACTGGTATATTTACTTCCCTCAATTATTCCGTAGTATAATTTATGATAATGCAATTTTAGCTAGTTTGACTTTCGAATTAGGTTGAAGCAAAGGCATACGGGGAAACGCAAACAAAACAAACATTTAACTTGGATGTACTGAACAACTAAATCACATATTTTCCTAGCCATGCTAACCAGTTGGCGGATTTTCCTTAGCTATGCTAACCAGTTGGTGGATTTTCCAAAAGTGCAGTAGATGAATGTCCCTTCCCCTTCTTTTATTTACTTGTAGAGATACAAATAAAATATATATCGAGAAGAGGTGTTGGTTGGAAATTGATGATGCTTAGCCATGCTAACCAGAAAGCGAAAAGCCTTATCTATGTTAACCAGAAAATGAAATAGCCTTAGCTATGCTAACCAGTTGGCGTATTTTCCTAGCCATGCTAACCAGTTGGCGGATTTTCCTAGCAGTTGGATAACCAGTTGGCGGATTTGCCTAAAGTGCAGTAGATGAATGCCCTTACCCTTCTTTTCTAAATATATGGAAACACCCTTAAGACATATATAGGGAGGGAGATTGGGTTGAATGTGCATGAGCGGTAATGCACATTTATACGATATGGCCTATATGTTGGTGCATACTTGATGCGTAAGCATCAATATGCTTGTAGCTTAGCCGATGAAGCTTCAATTATACCAAAGCATCATTCAATCATGTTGCGTACTCGAGAATGCATATTTGCATACTAAGTAGCGATAATTATGCACAAGATGGTGTATACCTTACTAAAGTCCCTTGGCATATGCAAACTAGGCTTCGCTAGGCCTTTGGCCTTGCTAGATCATGTTGGAAATAGTTGGACGTGAATTGTATATGCCTAAGCTAGTTCTGCACAAGAACCGAACCAGAACCAACGGAACCGGACTGGAACCGAACCGAAACCGAGGAACTCGGGACAGGTACAAGGATAAAAATAGAGAACCGACTATACCCAGGTACCAAGTACTGGTTCTACCTAGGAACTGAGTCGTGCCGAACCGAATGTACCGGTTGTTTGGAGACGTTGATTGTATAATAGATTATTAATCCTAGTCGTATGTTTCTAGGTTAGAATAAAGTCTTACTCGATCGAGTTCAGAACTTCAGTCTCAGTTATTCTCTTCTACTTCAGTCTTCAGTTATTCATTTGTTCTTCATCACCACCAGTGCACCATAGAGACACCACCTCCACCACCACTATCTCGTCACAACCACCACCATCAGTACCACCTTCTTCTTCTTCCTCCTCCTTTTTAATAGGATATAAAACCCTAACCTTTTCAACTAGAGGTTTCTAGTCCAAAACCCTATTGTAACTTCTTCATCCTTCTTTATGTTAAGGGATTTGCACTGTTCTGAATTCTGATGCATGCAGTTGGATGGCTTCTATTATTTTAAACCTTCTTCTTGTTCTCGGTACTTCTCTTCTCTGTGGTTGTCTTTGAATTACCTGTGTGTTACTAGGCTTCTATTATTACTTAATTGGGTTTGTTTGGTTTTAGTTTTTTCAAAAACACACACACACCCAGAGACGGATTTCTTAATTATAGTTTACTTGTGTATTGAATTTGAGAAATTCTAGTAATCTTGATCTCGGGTTCTCTTTCAATTTTTATACAAACTTGACATCTTTCTAAGAAAAATGAAACATATATTATTAGGGTTTTTTCCAATCCTAATAATTTTGAGTATGAATTGTTGTGTGATGGGTAGATTTCTAGTTTCAAGCTATGATACTGTAAATAGCTACTCACAGTAGCAATGTTTTGATATATGCATTCAAATACATTAAACAAATGTCTTAAGAATATTATGTCATGTATGACTCTAAAAATTAAGTATGGTTCAATTAGCATGATTTGTGTGATATGTAACAGGTCAGAGATATCATCTTAAATTTATAATACAGTTGCATCATGCTTTTTCATTCGAATCTCATAGATTTGGATTTGTAAGCAATATTTCTTATATTGAGATTAGGATAGAGGAGCACTTAGTTTTGTTTGCAACTTGTGGAACAATTGTTGTTCAAAGCTATACAATATCTCATTTTATTTCAGAGATTATGACTGTTTTTCAATATGTAACCTCTGAGCCAAAAGTTCTACTCCACCCAAATCTTTGACTAGAGAAACAACAACATTACTATAATCCATGAGTTTCTGCAAAGCTTTCACAACAAGATAGACCAAACCGATGTATATGTGTAGACTCAACATCGAGTAGTCCTAGTTGTCAGTAAACTTGTATAAAGATTGAAATCATGACATATAATGAGGTTTAATTATTATTTTCAAACTAGTTTACACATGTGAACTGGTATACAAAGTATATTCTTTAAAATTGAGAGTCAATTTTAAGATGAACTGCAAACAAGACAGCCACTTTAGACTCTGATTTATGAGGTCAAGTCTTAAATGATACCTTTAAAGTTCTAAAATAATAATCTCAGAATGAGAGTAATTTGTATTAAGCTCTTGTAATTTTTATTCACAGACATGAGGCATATGATAAAATAAAGATTAAGATGGAGGTGCACTTAGCTTTTGTTTTCTTTTGTGTTGATTGTCATCTAAAGCCTAGTTGTAATTGTGTATTCTTTGCAATCCTTTAGGTTGTGGTCATCCTTTGAGACTGGTGCAACTCTAATGATCGTACATACGATACGGGTTATAAATAACCTATAAAATTGCATTCATATACAGATGATATAGTCAGATCTCTGTAGTTGAGACTCATATATTTGTATTTTCAAATAAGCATTAACATATTCAGATAACTTAAGCAAGTATAGGTATTCACTTATCTGTTTGTGCTTCTTGCAGGTCTGCATATGTTCAAAACTATTCAGAATTCCTTGCTTTTGATTCAATTGTTGTGCATTCAGATAAAGTTAAGCAAGTATAGGTATTCACTTATTCACTCATATATTTGTATTTTCAAATAAGCATTCGGAACCGAATCGAATATACGGGTACGGTTTCAGAACCGAACTGAGCAATACAGGGTACATGGTACAGGTACACAGGTAGAAAACCGACCATAGGGATGTACAGGTACTCGGCTCTGCCAATAACTGAGCTGAACCGACCTTTGTACAGCCCTATCCTAAGCATATCCTTTCGAAACGATTGTCCCTTATCGATGTTGGCTTTGCCTTAATAGGCTTATGATGCTTGTCTCCTTACGAATGAATTACGGTCATGCTTTATCCCTTCAAAGTGGGTACGAAGGCAATCGCAATGCATTAAGGTCCAACACTTTGTCGCTCATATCATCTTATTTAGATGTGATTGCGACATTAGGGTAACTCATATCATCTGGATCGGCAATGCCAAGTCAAGAGATGATTGTTACGACACTCGATGAGGTAGTTGCAATTTCATTCGATGGATTGTTCATACTTCCTATCAACCTTTACGGTACGGAATGATATGTGCCTGGATGTTGCACCCTTGACAAGAGCAAGATCAGTGCAGGCTCCAGTGCATGATCAAAGCAGAGTTAAAAATTATAAAATTGGCCTGAAATAGCCTATGTGCTAGTCTAAGGCATGACTTAGTCCTGGACAATGCTCGTAAGAAAGTGATGCATGCTAAAGGCATTACTATTGGCTTTTATAGACTTGCGCCCTTAGCAGAACAAGGGGTGAGTTGGAGCAGTGTGGAAATTACGTTTTGAGTATCATGCTTATAAATCATGTTTGGGAAGGCAAATAGACCTCCATTTGCCCAGCGAGAAGAGAAGTTTTAAGGCCCGATTCCTGTCTTCAGAGTGGCGCATCAGGGAGCTATGGCCTGCATGGCGCACATCGCCGGGGAAGGAATTTCCCGGGGCATGGCATTCGATTCAGCAGAAGCAGGGTAGTAAAGTGTTATAATAAGACAAGGAAGAAGATTTTCATATAGAAGAAACTGCTCCAAAGGAAAATCCACTTCCAACCGGCCAACCTAAGGACATGGTTCCTTCCAACCGGCCAACCTAAGGACATGGTTCCTACTTTTACTACTTTGCACCTTTTCCTAGTCGCTTCGCCAAGTCACAGAAAGAAACCCAAGACAAGGAGATTTTGGATATTTTAAAAAAGGTGCAAATCAACATCCCATTCATTGAGGCCATAAGAATAGTACCCAGGTATGTTAAGTTTCTGAAGGAGTTGTGTACAAAGAAGGATACGTTGATTGCTAACGAGATTACACAGGTGGGTGAAAGTGCTTCAACTATGTTGTTGAAGAAGATTCCTGCAAAGTGCAGTGATCCTGGGGGTTTCACGATGCCAATTACTATTGGTAACCACATATTTGAGCGTGCTTTGCTCGATTTGGGAGCATCCATTAGTGTGATGTCAGCCGATATTTATGATTCTTTGAATCTTAGACCCTTAAAAGAGACGGGGATTATTATTCAATTAGCTAATAAGTCTAACATTTATCATAAGGGACTTGTGGAGGACGTTTTGGTTCAAGTGAATGGGTTAATCTTTCCGGTTGATTTTTATATTGTAGATATGCATAAAGGAGATAATTGTTCGTCTACTTCATTACTTCTTGGGAGACCGTTTATGAAGACTGCAAAGACGAAGATTGATGTCGATAGTGGGACACAAACTATGGAGAAAGAAATTATACGCTTTAATATCTTTGAAGCCATGCGCTATCCAAGTGATGTCCATTATGCATTCTCTGTTGATGTTATTGATTCGTTAGCTCAGCAGATATTGGATTTGAGTCGTGAAGATGAACTTAGGGATGTGTTAAGACATAATATTGATATTGATGGCCAAGGGTTGACTAATATGGACATTGACGTGGGTAATGATATTATGGAGATTTGTGGTACTCTAATGGCATTGCAGAATACTCATTCATGTGTTATTTCTTATATTTCTTTGCCCGTATCTGATGAAATTCCTGTACCTTCTGTTATGCAAGCACCTAAACTGGAAACGAAGCCTCTTTATGACCACCTAAAGTATTCCTACTTGGGTGATGGGTAATAACTTCCAGTAATTATTGCAAACAATCTCACTGCAGTACAGGAAGAAAGCCTAATTAGGGTTCTGAAAGAGCACAAAACAGCCATTGGGTGGACAATTACTGATATCAAAGGTATTAGTCCATCAATGTGCATGCATAGAATCCTAATGGAAGATGATGCTAAGTCAGTACGTGATGCTCAGCGTAGGCTTAAACCCCTATGATGGAAGTCGTGAAGAAAGAGATCCTCAAATTTCTAAGTGTGGGGGTGATTTACCCAATTTATGACAGTAAGTGGGTCATTCCGGTATAGGTGATACCTAAGAAGTCTTGGTGTTACCGGTATTAAAAATCAAGATGACAAACTTGTTCCTACACGAGTTTAAACAGGATGGAGAGTACGGATAGACTACATAAAACTTAATTCTGCTACCCGGAAGGATCACTTTCCTTTGTTATTCATTGATTAGATATTAGAGAGGTTATCGAGACATTCACATTATTGATTTATGGACCGTTATTCGGGCTACAATCAAATTGTGATCGCACCAGAGGATCAGGAGAAGACTATTACTTGTCCCTTTGGTACTTTTGCGTATCGACATATGCTATTTGGTCTCTGCAATGCGCCTGCCACTTTTCAGAGATGTATGATGAGTATATTTTCTGACTACATGGAATGCATTATTGAGGTATTTATGGATGATTTTGGTGTTTATGGCGATTCATTTGATATTGGTTTAGAAAATATTGAACTTGTGCTTAAAAGATACATGCATACTAATCTTGTTCTAAACTGGGGAAAATATCACTTTAAGGTAAACCATGAAATAGTGCTTGGTTATATTGTATCCTCTCAAGTATTAGAGGTGGAAAAAGCAAAGATAGACTTGATTTGAAACTTACAATACCCCACTTCGGTGAGGGAGATTCACTCGTTTCTTGGTCATGCAGGTTTTTACAGGAGGTTTATCAAAGATTTCTCCAAAATATTAATGCTGATGTGCAAATTGTTACAAAAAAAGGTTACTTGTAACTTTAACCAGGAGTGTAAGGATTCTTTGACAAATTGAAGGAATTATTGACTACTTCACCAATTATTAAGTCACCCGACTGGAGCTTGCCATTCGAGTTGATGTATGATGCAAGTGATTATGCAGTCGGGGTTGTTTTGGGTCAGAAAATGGACAAACGGCCGCACATTATTTATTATGCATCTAGGACCCTGAATGAGGCACATACCAATTATTTTATTACCGAGAAGGAGTTTTTGGCTATAATATTTGCATTAGAAAAATTCAGAGCTTATTTGGCGGGTACAAAGGTGATTATATATTCTGATCATGCAGCACTTCGGTACCTACTGAAGAAGAAAGAAGCTAAGCCAAGAATCATACAGTGGATTCTGTTGTTGCAAAAATTTGATATTAAGATTAGAGAGAAGAAAGGTGTTGAAAATTTTGTTGCAGATCATCTCAGTAGACTTATTATTTCTGAAAAAGACCTTCCCTTAGATGATCGTTTTCCAAATGAACAACTTTTCTCAATTGATGCCTCAATACCTTGGTATGCTGATATAGTGAATTACTTGGTTAGTGGACAAATACCTAGTACGATGTCCATTTTTCAAAAGCTAAATCTTAAGAAGATATCCAAGCAGTATGTGTGGGATGAGCCCTACTTGTGAAAATACTATGCTGATCAGATTATCCACAGGTGCGTACTGGAACCTAAATTTCAATCCAATTCTTACTTTCTGTCATTCTTATGCTTGTGGTGGGAATTTTGGTTCTAAACGTACTGCTCTCAAAAGTCCTTGAGAATGGATTTTATCGGCCCACCCTATTTGAGGATACATATGCTTTATGCAAATCCTGTGATAGATGTCAACGGACGGGCTAGGTGATCGAAATCAAATGCCACTCACACCGATTCTTGTTGTATAAATATTCGATGTGTAATGGAATTGATTTTATGGGCCCTTTTTGTTAATTCGTTTGGGAAATTTTATATACTTCTTGTTGTGGATTATGTGTCGAAATGGGTGGAAGCTAAAACCACCTAAACTAATGATTCACAAGTTGTTTGTGAGTTTGTGAAGGAAAATATTTTCACTAGACATGGCACACCCCGTGTTGTTATCAGTGATGGAGGCTCACACTTTCAGAAATCTTTCCATGTTTTGCTCAAGAAGTACAACATCATACATAAGATTGGTAGGCCTTATCATCCACAAACTAGTGGACAAGCTGAAATTTATAATTGTGAGATTAAGTCCATTCTTGAGAAAACCGTCAATACTACACGGAAAGATTGGAGTTTGAGGCTCAACCATGCATTATGGGCGTATAGAACGGCATACAAGACAAAGATTGGCATGTCTCCATATCGGTTGGTCTATGGAAAAACTTTTCATCTTCCAGTTGAACTTGAGCATAAGGCTTTATGGGCGGTAAAGATGTGCAACATGGAGTATGATAAAGTGGGGAAACAAAGGCAACTATAAATTAATAAGCTAGAAGAGATACGTAACGATGCTTACGAGAGTTCTGTATATACAAAGAGAATACTGAGCTCTTCAATGACAAGATGATTTCTCGAAAGAATTTTACTGTGGGACGGAAAATTCTTTTATTTAATACTCGTCTTCGTTTATTTCCTGGAAAGCTAAGTTCCCGATGGATTGGACCATTTGTTGTTACTAATGTTTTTTCTCATGGTGCAGTTGAGATTACTAGTACGAAAACTGGGATAATTTTCAAACTCAACGGCCATAGATTGAAGTCTTACTACGAAAAAATTTCCTACGAAAAATGTAGACGTGGTTATACTTGAAGATTTTCTCTCTCTTAAGGAGTAATACGGGCGAATAGAGAGTCGGGCTGACGACTTTAAACCAAGCGCTAAATGGAAGGCAACCGATAGGTTTTGTATATTAATCTCTTTTATTTATAATTTTTATAGTTTGCATATCATATTTGCATTCTTATGTTTAAATTCATTGAGTCCTGTATCTTAATGAAGAAATTTTTGACGAGAAATTTTTCATCAAAAATATTCTGACAGTGAGATCGTTCGATGAAACGTCTCTAGAAACTTCGTCAAATTCTGAGTTTAATGGTTGACCCCAACTTTTGAAGAAGAAAACTCACCTTTCTGTTGCAAAAAGAAAATATAAATTTGGGGTCTGTTAGGTTGGAGCGATAGGCATGGTAAATTGAGTTTCGGAATTTTTCAGAAATTTTTCAGATTGCATATCAGTCAGTCCGGAGGCCATAAATGTCATAAATTGTATCGAAATACTATGCCCTTTTGACACGTTATAGAAAAGACATAGGCGAACAACTTTTGTCAAGGAAGTTTCTCCAAATTTCTTACCAATATGTATAATTTTTAGGGTTAATATGTGGTTATGTCAAAATTCAGAAATTTCGGTTTTGAACACTAAGGACAATGTGAAGTTTAAGTGTGGGGGAGTATTTAGCATATGTAGTTTTTTAGTTTTTAGTTAGTTTTTACTTTTGTAGGTAATTTTTTTGAATTTTTATATATATTTGCTTGAACCTCCAACTTGTAGAGATTTTAGAGTCACTTGGTATACTTCTAGCTAAGTTTACATACGGAGTTCTTACCAAAACAACTGATCTTAGAAGTACTGGGGAATTATATTCGGGTTTCTTAGTTGTTGACAGGTAATGACGACAAAAAGGGACTTAAACCGCTGAAGAATGAGTTTAGTATTAGAGTAGCTGATCAATCATTAGTGGAGACTGCCTACTAGATCAAGCGAGGCACCAGACCTTTAATTCTTTGTAGCTGTCTAAAAATTGTGCTTTAGAGTGTTTGTCATCATACGCTAATTCCGGGTAGAATGATGAGCTACCCAAATTCGCACCAATTTCAGCACTATTTTTTGGTCTTTTGAGTGTTATTTCTTCAATCACGAGGGTGCCATCAGAATTGCAAAATTACAATATCTCTTGTATTCTTGTTTGCAGTTAGCACCGTTCACTCTCTCGACAAAAACAGGTCCATAGAAATACAATTATCATCAACAAACGGAGCATCACAAATTCGAAGGAAATTGAAGACGTTCAAGGTTTACAAGCAACGGTACAAGAAAAAGCAAATTTCATATTCAAGTGAAGCAACAAGACAAAGAACAGAATTATATATACATGTTGAAGACTTATGTACAAGAGCGAAGCAAATCAAAAGATGAGAGTTAGTGAAGTTTATGATATAGAGACAATACAAGTTGTGAAGAATCAAGTGGTATAGTCTTATTCCCGCGGCCATAATAGTTTCATTGTTTATTTTATTTTATTATCAGTTTGTATTTTATTTTTCTTATATATATAAAAAAAGTATATATATATATATATATATATTAAAAAAAAGCAAAAAAAGAAAGAAATATATTTTGTTTAGTGTTTGTTTATATTTCTATTCATTCAATAAAGTCGTGGGGTAGAAGAAATTTATGAAAAAATTTCAAGCAACAAGGAATTGAGGAAAAAAATTACAATTGTCAAGGTTACACGAAGTTTAAGAGTTCATCATCAACAGTTGAAGACCGAAGACGTTTCTATTGGATGTTGTGAGAGTGGTGCTAACTGTAGATCGAGCGACAAGGTAAGTAAGCATTCCCATCCTCATATAGTGGTTGATTTCCTTTCTTATAGGTCATCAGAGAAAAAAAAGTTTTTTTCTTCCCACGTTTCTCTGGGATGATTTTTAATATAATTCGAAAGGTTTCCTTTCCTTCCTACCATTTAATGTGTTTAGGATTTTTATCTTCACTCCTACCTGCACACATGAGAACAATAAGTGTGTCTTTTGAGTGCAATTTCATAAAACCCTATCGGTGAGGCAAAAGTCGAGGCGGAATGCTTATTCGACCGTTTCGAGGTTGGATTCTTCCATATGGTGGTGTTCTCCTAACTCAAGAGCTAAGCATGAGAGTAATGTTCCTTGACACTTTTAATTTCTTATTATTATTGTGCAGAAACTTTATGTTTTCGTAGCTCTTTGGATGCATGTGTTCTGGAATTTTTGAAAGTTGGAGTAGGTTTTGTGGGTATACCTTTTGTAAACCGTCACGAGACTATAACTCATCCACTAGGGACACCTACGGGTTTAAAGTCTTGTTGCACATGCTAAGTGTAACTGTATCCTTAACGAAAGGGAGTTCATGTATCTTAGTTAGGTTAGTTTAGGATATATAGTTTGCTCGAGGACTGGCAAAAACTAAGTGTGGGGGAATTTTATAAGTGTATATTTTATCTATATTTTGATCGTTATTTCATGCAATTATTGTATATTAAGTTTTTTTTTGTTTGTTTATCTTTTAGTAGGTGGAATCATCCAAAAGAAGTGAATTATCACTTAGTTGTGCGAGAACAGAAGTGCTACAAAGTAAGAAGGGCCAAATACCAGGTGGAACTTGTTCAAACCCAGGATTTCTTGTCATCATCACGTAGAGCACAAAGAGGCGAATCCAACGGCGAAAGAATGAAGTCATTCCGACTTCATACGAGGAAGTTATGGGCGAAAAGAGGAATTATGCTTGTCGGTTTCTCGGAACTGACAGGCCAAAGAAGAATTTAATGAATTACTAAAGGGACCACCTGTCTTACTAGGGGATGTCAATACTTTACAAAGTGTTAAACGCGCCAGCCCATTTGTTATGGGCACCTTCATCATCTCCTTTCAAGTTAACATCAAAATGAAACCTATGTTTGGTTCCCTACCAAACTGAAATTTCTGTTGAGCTCGAGATTGGAGCAGTCGAGCCTGTGGATGTTAGGTTATATGATAGGGATGAGATTCATGGCAGAGAAGATGGAGAAGAACTCGAGTTGATGACATCGGCTGTTCAAGAGGGAGTTGGTCGTGTTTGGAATGATACTGCCATTAATGGCAATTGAACTGTGGTGATCAAGATAGCAGTTCTATGGTAGTGGTGAAGCTCAAGTAATGAGAAGGTTTAGTGGGACCGAGGTTGATTATGAGTTGTTGGCAGCGGCTCAATGATGATTGGTAATGGTAGTGATGTTGGTCGTGATAGATTTTTGATTAAACAAGAAAATGAAGAATATAAACCAAGAACAAGATTTCTTGTTTCTGTTCTTTGAAGAGAATCAAAAACTTTCTTTTTGATTAACTGAAAACATTCATGACATGATTCTCACAGAACACTTTTCTTTTATCAGATTGAAGAACTCCTTAACTCTAGCTAACGTACATATAGAGCATTAACTGCTAACGTACACTTTGACCAGCTCACATAGGCTAACATACACATGACAGAATACTCTGGATATCCTAACATACACAGAGTGTAAACGAAGTGTAATATTAAATTACATTCTATTAGCCCCCCTCAAACTGAATATGGTAGGCAGAGGTTGCACACTCAGTTTGTTCCTCAACATAGAAAACCTTGGACCAGAAAAGCCTTTTGTAAAGATGTCAGCTGGTTGATCAATAGTAGAAATATAAGAAATCTTTAAAGCATTGGATTGAATCAATTCTCTGACAAAATTATAATCAACTGAGAGATGCTTCATCCTGGTATGAAAAATTGGATTGGAAGAATAAGAAATTGCACTGATGTTGTCACAAAGAATGGAAGGAGCAGAAGGCAAGAAAATATGCATTTCAGTTAATGACTTGCAGACCCAAAGTACCTCTACAGCTGAGTTTGCCAGACTTCAAAATTATGCTTCAGTAGAAGATCTGGCAACAGTAGTTTGCCTTTTGATAGACCATGATATGGGATTAGAGCCAAAAAATATGCAATAGCCTCCAGTGTTTCTTCGAGTAACAGGATCTCCTGCCCAATCAGCATCACTATAACCATGCACTGCAGTTAAGCTTTTTGTAAATAGGATTCCAAAATCAATAGTTCCCTTAATGTACCTTAAAATCCTTTTAGCTGCAATCAAGTGAGTGGATGTAGGTTGTTGCATGTGTTGACAGACCTGGTTAACTGCATAAGAAATCTCTGGTCTGGACCAAGTGAGATACTGCAAGGCACCAACTAGGGATCTGTAAGCAGTAGAGTCAGACAATGGTTCACCAGTGGAATGTGATAGCTTGAAGTGAGCAGGAACTGGAGAGGAGCAAGGCTTAGCACCATTCATAGCATGCTTCTCCAACAGATCTAGTGCATATTTAATTTGTGAAAGAACAAGACAGGTGGAGTTTCTTTTGATCTCAAGGCCAAGAAAATAATGCAAAGATCCAAGATAATCCTAGAACCAATCTTCTGAATGAACAAAGAAGCATCTGCTGAACACATAGTGAACTTATAGGAAAGCAAGACTTGTTGCAACTTAGCATACCATACTCTTGGAGCCTGTTTCAAGCCATACAAGGACTTGTGAAGCTTACACACATGTGTTGGATTGTCTGAATCAATAAAACCAGGGGGCTGAGACATATAGATATCCTCCGAAATATCACCATGAAGAAATGAATTGCTAACATAAGGTTGAGTAATAAACCAAGCAAAGTTGACTGCAATTGAAAGTAGAATTCTAATTGTAGTAGATTTAGCCACAAGACTAAATGTTTCAGAATAGTCTAACCCTTCCTGTTGATGAAAACCTTTAGCAACAAGTCTTGCTTTATACCTAGCTATAGAACCATCTGGATTATATTTAAGTCTAAATACCCATTTACAACCTACAAGATTCATAGAAGGATGAAAGGGTACCTTGTACCATGTGTTGGCATCCTGAAGAGCATTATATTCATCCACTAGTGCCTGTCTCCACTTGGGGTGTTTGTTTGCTTGACTAAAGCAGGTGGGAGTTAGGGGAGGAATTTGAGCAGCAATGGCAGCAGAAAAGGAATATCTACTTGAATATGTCTTTGGTTTGAAAATACCAGATTTGCCTCTTGTTTGCATATAATGAGTATTGGAAATGCTAGAAGAGAAATGAGGTGATAAGATATCAGATGAGGTAGAAGAGGGTGGGGATGGGACTGGTGAATCAGAGTGAATAATATTTGTAGTAGTTACAACTGCAGTGGAAGTTGAAGTATGATATGGTGAGACAGAAGTGGCTTGTGTAAAAATGGGTAATGAGCTGAAGATGTCTTGAGAGGAAACACAGATTCTCTAAATGTAACATGCCTAGAGACATAAACTCTGGCAGTGATTGGATCCAGGAATTTATAACCTTTTTGAGATGAACAGTAACCAATGAAGACACAAGGAATGCTTCTGGGTGCCAGTTTGTGAGCTGCATAATGCCTTATCCATAGAAAACATAATGAACCAAAAGATCTCAAGAAATGATAATTAGGGGAGTGATGAAACAGAACCTCAAATGGAGTTTTATAGCCAATGGATTTAGTAGGAAATCTGTTGATGGTATAGTTGGCAGTGGTAAAAGCATCCACCCAAAAGGCATCACTGAGACCAGATTGAATTAGAAAGGTTCTGCCAATATCAACAAGATGCCTGTGTTTGGATTCTGCTACACCATTTTTTTCAGGTGTGTGTGGACAAGATAGCTCATGTTTGATACCATGGAGAGCTAGATAAGAAGTTAACTGGTTATGTAGAAACTCACCTCCACCATCTGTTCTTATTTTCTTAATACAAAATTGCAGTTGTTTTTCAATGTACACTTTGAACTCAAAGAAAATTTTCTTGAAATCAGATTTGTCATATAAAGGAAAAATCCAGCAAAACTTGGAGAAATCATCTATTATTGCAACATAATACTTATAACCAGACAAAGAGATTACAGGAATTGGACCCCATAGATCCATGTGTAGTAATTCTAAGGGAGTAGAACTATAAGTAGTGGACATCTTGAAGGTAGTTTGTGTGTTCTTCCTAAAGAACAAGCAGTACAGAAAAGAGAACTATTTTCAACATATGGTAAAGACAGAAGTTTTGAGATACATTGCATGGTTTTGAATAAGGCATGAGCTAGTCTTCTGTTCCACACTTCAGAAGATATAGATGTTGTGACAGCAGAATGAGCTGTATGTGGTGATTGATGCAAAAAATGGATAAGATATAGTCCATTATTGTGAGGGACTTGCAAAAGAGTCTTCCCAGTTGAGAAGTCCTTCACAGAAAATCCAGAAGAGTTAAAGGTTATTGAACAATTGTTGTCTGAGGTGAACTTGTGTATATAAAGCAAGTTTTGAGCAGCATTTGGTACCAAAAGAACATTGTTCAAGTTAAAAAGATGATTTGGTATGTATTTTAAAGAGTAACCAGAGTGAGTAATGAACATACATTCACCATTGGCAGCTTGTATTTTATCAGGACCTTCATAAGTTGTAGTAGCTTGTAATTCAGACTTATTTGGAGTGATATGGTTGGTGGCACCACTATCATCATACCAAGGATTTTCTCCCATGATATTTGCAGAGGCCAACATAGCAGACAGATGAGTTGGAGTGTTGACATTATGATAAGAAAAATTAAGCATGTTTTTGCATTGTAAAGCACTATGACCAAGTTTGCCACAAATTTGACAGATTAAGAATGATGATGTAGATTGTTGAGTGTCCATAGTAGATTTTGGTAGAGAAGTAAAAGGTTTATATCCAGAACCTCTGCCTGTTGAGTATGTGTTTCTTCTGCCAAATTCAAAATTGCCAGATCTAATGCCATTATTGGGATGAGAAGTATTCCCTCTGTTGTATGAATGTGAATAACCTCTGGATCTTGAATTAGGATCTCTAAAAGGTGTTTTTGCTGAATTAAAATGCAGTAAATGCTTGAGTTGTAGAATGAGTAATGAGATCATTGTTTCTTTGACTAACTACTACTTCTTCACTAAGTAGATTATTGTGAAGTTCAATGCAAGAAATGGGTGGGTATCTATGCCTCATTGAAGTAGCAAAAGGAATATAATCAGAGTTTAAAGCAGATAATATGACAACCACTAATTCCTTATCTGAGACAAGTTCACCAGCTGCAGCAAGTTGATCTGACAAAGATTTAATTTCATCAATTAGTGATGAAATGGATTTGTTACCTTGTTTGATATCTAGAAACTTTGTGCGTAATTGAATTGTGTGAGTTGAAGAGGAACGAGCAAATCTTTCTTTAATATTAGTCCAGAGATGATGTGAAGTTGGTGCAGCAGCAAAGTAAGCAATTACTGAGTTTGAGATTGTGCTATTGATCCACATAGTGATTGTAGAATCTTCATCAATCCAGTCTAAGTAGAGAGGGTTTTCAACACCATTAGTTTGATTTCTTTGATTTGTATATTGATATGGACAAGGATAAGTGCCATCAAGATACTTCATAATTTTGAATTTTCTTATGACAGGAAGCATAAGATTTTTCCAAGTGAGAAAGTTATCCTCTCTGAGTTTGAGAGAGATGAAATTTGTTAACTGATTTAAAGGAACTTTTGTTATTGTATTTGAATTTGGATTCTCCATTGTAGAAGAAAATTCACGAATCATGTAAAAATAAAAAAAAAAGATTGAATCTGATTTAAGATTGAAAGATATTAAAATTAAAATTCCTATGGCTCTGATACAATGATAGATTGTTGATTAAACAAGAAAATGAAGAATATAGATCAAGAACAAGATTTCTTGTTTCTGTTCTTTGAAGAGAATCAGAAACTTTCTTTTTGATTAACTGAAAACATTCATGACATGATTCTCACAGGACACTTTCCTTTTATCAGATTGAAGAACTCCCTAACTCTAGCTAACGTACACATAGAGCATTAACTGCTAACGTACACTTTGACCAGCTCACATAGGCTAAAATACACAGGACAGAATACTCTGGATATGCTAACATACACAGAGTGTAAACGAAGTGTAATATTAAATTACATTCTATTAGGTCGAGTATGGTTTGTGATGATCATGGCAGAGAAAGTGATAATGTTAATGATTGATGGTGTTGTGGACTCGAGCTCTGGCATTAGGAACTAGATGAAGAATGAGTATGAGTTTGTGGTGATAATGAGTAGCCAAGGGTGGTGTTGTTGATGGCAGTTGAAGATGACAACGATTATTGGAAGTTTGCTGCAATCGAAACGATGGGTCTAATCTGTGGTCGAGAATTGAGGTTGGTTTGGCCTGTCAATGGAGCTGCTGGTGATTAATATTGGTGGAGTTTTTATTGAGTTGAAGTTACGGCATGGATACAATGACTTCGATTGAGATGCTCATGGTTGTGAGGAACGAAACAGAGAAGATGGGTTAGCTGATCGAATTGTTGAAGCTGAAGTAGGTTAGAGTTGAGTTGTGGTTGAGAGTTGATGGTAATTGCTGCAACAAAAACTTTGTTAATGGATAGATCTCGAGCATGTTATTATCAATAATGGCATAGGAAATATAGGAGTTTACCAAAACTCAGAAGAAAAGAATTTTCTCGAGAAAGTGGCTGGAGTAAAAGATAAGTCAGGAAAAATTTATTTCTCGGTGGCTCTAGCCATCGAGGAAAACCGAAGCATATAAATAAAAAAATCAGAACAAAAATCTTTTCTCGATAGGAATGACCCATCGAGGGAACTACAGTGCCGTGAGTAAATAGGTTGGGTTTTCATTACCCAGGCAAGCCCATTAGCACTATTGAACGTGGCAATGTTATTTTACACGGGCTAAGCTTGGTTTTAATCTATTTTTGGCATACTTTGATGTTTTGGAAATCAATTTTGACCGGGATTCGAGTACGGGTACTTCTATAACTTGGGATTCCTATTTAAGAGACTCTTCTAATTTTTTTTGGGATTGAATCTATTCTTTTACCAAGCTTTTGGAGAGAAGAACACAAGAGAAGAAAACTAGGGTTTTGGAGCATTTTCATCACCGTAACTATTTCTTTTCTACTTTATCATATGTATACCATGGATTTTGCTACATCCATGAGTAGCTAAACTTCTTATTGATTGATGATGAATTCTAAGTTCTAATACATGATTCAATTTAGCATGTAAATCTATTTCTCTAATATTTCACATGATTATGGTTTAGTTTTACTATAATTAATGTTTATGATTTATTGATAAATTGTTTAGGTGGCCAACTAAATTAGTTTATTATTAATCTAAAGCTAGTAAAGGGTTAGGATATCCGTAATTGTTGAATAACTCTTACACAAGTAGAAATTATGAGACCTTGCAGAGGAATTTTGTGGAGCAACTGCAAGTAAAATCAACACTAGAAAGTGGACCAAGCTTACTGAGTTTAACTACTAGGATCCTAGATTCACAAACCCTTAAGCATTCGATTGAATTACACCTTGAGAGCGTACTTCACGGTGGTTCAGCCAGATAGAATCTGGTGACAAAGCGTACCTGTTACCCAGTGATAAAAGGAATTTTGGGGATAACTAAGCATAATTGTTATCCTACGGTTGGTGATAATCTATGAGTAATCAAGAATAAATGAATATACTAATTTGATGATTGTTTAGCAACAAAGAAAGATTCCTCGGTCATATTTCTCTCAATTCCTTACATCTTAATTACTTTTAATTGTTTTGTTAATTCAATTTAACCTAAACCAAACCCCCCTTTGTGACGTTTGACAACTAAAACACCTTGCTCTTCGTGGGAACGAATCCTATTTACTACTATATTATTTATTAGTGAAGTAGAAGATAAATAAAATAATTTGTGCACCTACGACACACATCACTATGTCATGACTAAAAAGTTATTATAGAACCATTCAAACTCTTTTCTGCTATCATTCACATTATCTTAATATTGCCATAAATTTCCTTATTACATAGCTTAATTTTGAGCTTAACATCCTTCAGCTTTCTAGCAATTATGAAAGCTGGTGAGTTATTCAAATCTCTTTTCCGACACTCAACAATAATTTGCTTACAATCCTCATGGTCAAGCCATGAACCAAAGAACTAAAAGGGAATAGAGCTACTCTTCCAATTTGGGTTAGAATTAATAAAAATTGGATGATGATCAGAACCAATCGCAAAAAGATTAGAAATAGTGGTATTCAGATAGAGTTGGATCCAAGTATCAGATGCCAACCCGTATCCAACGTTTGTTCAGTTACAGCACTACCAGTTCTTCTATTAGACCAAGTAAAAGGACAGCCAGTGAATCCCAAGACAGTGAGATCAGCCTCACTAATTTTTGCTTGGAACCACTCAGCTTCTTTTTTTATCAATGGGATGGGAACTGAATTTTTCAAATTCATTAAGAATAAAGTTAAAGTCCCCAATGACAAGCCAAGGAAGGTTGTTTTCCCTAGCAGTTTGTTCAATTCTATTCCAAGAATCACTTTTCTCATTTATGTCATTAGGACTACCATAATAGCTAGTAATGAGTCAATCAGGGATATTAACAGAAAATACAATGTCATTGATATGATTATGGAAAAAAATTAATAATCTCATTTGATATATTGTCTTTCCAGATCATCGCAAATCCACCTACAGTACCAACAGTCCCTTTTGTAATATCATGATTCAAGAATGAATAGGGCACTCCATGGTAGAGTGCTCGTTTTGCGTGGCATCTCCATCTTTTATTTTTACTCAAAAAAACTGGCTAGGTTTTTATAACATTATCTTTGTTTCTCATATACCAGCCACGTTAAAAAATGTATGGTTGCGGTTCTTGCCTATTCCTTTGTGTGACTATTGGCCACGGTTGAGGCAACACAGGATAGGATACCATTATGGGTTTGAGATCTAAAATTCATCATTTAGAAATTGAATCGTTAAAGCGGAGCGTTAAGTGAGAAATTATATAAAATTAATAAAACAAGTCTAAATTAATAACGCGTTTGGATACTAAAAACAGAAGTCAGAAACAAAATTATTTTATTTTATAAAAAAATTAATTTTTTAATTTTTAAAAATCTTTTTAAAATTCAAAATTCAAAATTCAAAATTCAAACTGACTTTTAACTTTTTAACTTTTAAAAATGAAATTCGATTTTTCATATACCATCAGAACAGGCTATATATATCTCATCATTCCATTTCCAACTTTAATTATTCATTCCATTAAAATATAAAATGTCCTTAAACATACGAAATTGTAGTCAAGTATAATATGTAACTTTAGTACCTGTATTTTCCTCGAACTACATACAACAAAAAGTAATGCTCTCCTCACGTCTCCTTTTTCTGAATGCACCAAACAATCAACGTTATGATACTGACTAAATAATCTTTGAATACCAAAAAAAATCCCCTTATTTCTTTCTTCTTTTTGGTGGGTTGATTGAATCTCTTCAAATAATCACTTTCTCACGTACAGATTTCATTCGTTTTTGAAAAATAAATAAAATCAGCTATTATTTGATAGATCTGGTGTGAAATTGATTTTCCAAGAATTTGTTTCAAGATTTTAAGGATCACGAATGGTTGATTAAGCTGCTGTTGGCTAAATTATCAAGTATGATTCTGAATTCATAGAAGTTTTTTTGCGTGTTTTAGGGCTTCTACCGACGTTGTATGGGAGAAAGGTTTACTTTTTATTGGTTTTGGTGGGAAGCCCTTTGAGAAATCGATGAAATGAAAAAGGAGAAGAATCAATGGATATGACAAGAGCAATCGTAAGGTTTTTGCTGGTTTTGGTTTGTATTTTGGGGACAGCATGTGCTCAAGGAAGAAAAGGAACAGACAATTCTGAATATTTATTGAGTGATGAAGATTCTTCTTCCTCGTACTTGTATGAAGATACGGTAGGAGCTTGACGCCCTTTTTAGGTTTTAACTTTTCTCTTTCTAGTTTTAGTTGTTGCTTTTATTAGCTTTTTCTAAGGTAGCAGAATCTATTGATTATGATATAAGATTTAATTAGTACAATCGCTTTATTACTGATTTTTATTCATGTTTGTCATTGATTAATTTGGTTGGTACAACAGTGATTGCTCAAAACCTTAGTAATTTCTAGATTACAATTTGAGAACTTCGCCAAAACTTAAGAGAACAAGTATTACTGATACACTAACTTACTGATCCTATCATGATGCATTTAGCCTTCTGCAGTATTTATTTTGAGATCTCTAGGAATCTTGCAAACCTGAAAACCCTAATGCACCCACTAAAACAAGGAAGGAGATGCATAGAGGAACTCATGCACCAATTTATGATAGAACGTACACGGGAGGATAGAGAAAAGTTAGTGTTTTGAAACAGGCAAGATGTACACTATTCTTCATTATAGGAATGCTTAATTTATCAAAGACGTGTAATTGCAGGTAGAGAACTTATGGATCAATTGCAGGCTACATAAGATGCAAATGCAGGAAACATATGATAGGTTTGAGTATTGTTTTCCTGAAGACTTTCCGATTGGCTCAGACTCAGGAAACCAGGTTCTAACGAAGCAGAGACTACATAAAGCTATCAATCTCCTGCCACTCGAAATGAAACAAGATCTTTTGGATTGTTTGCAAAAGCATATTATTTCATGTCAGATGTCTGGAGAAGAGGATGACTCTAACACTTGGTACACTAAATATCTTCAACCTGTTCTCGAGTGGTCTGCTGCTTCAAAACGATTCTTGGCTGCTGATTCACTTGTGATAGGGGCTTCAGCTGCACCATCTCCTTCTCCAGGTGTTCAGTCTTCACGTAACGGTCCTTCACGGTCTCCTGGTCACTCCTCGGGAAAACAAATTGTCTCACCTTCCAGTTTGAATGCGCAACATTCAGATGGTGCACCTTCTCGTAAGAAGCCACAAAGCGAATCCAGTTCTCCCTCAAAAAAACAGAATAATAAAAAATCTATTGCTGTTGCTATTTCTGTTACGGCAGCAACAACATTCATCTTTGCTGCACTCCTCTATTGTTGCTATCAAAAATGTAGGAAGAGTTACTCAGGAGATGGACTGAAAGATGATCGTCCCCTTTTGACTTTAAGCTTAAGTGATTTCTCTGTTGGTATGTGTAGCAGAATCTGGCCTTATATAGAATTAGGCATTATTAACTGAAACCATAATTGTATATTCATCAGGTTCTTGGTTTCTGCAGGTTCCTCACAGAAGTCTTCTACTTATGTCAAAAAGGATAAGTTTGGAAGTCTATCTTCTGGAAATCGACATGGAAGGTCTTCATCTATGGATAGCAATTTGTCCCTAGATTCTGATAATCTTAATACGGACGCTCCCTTATCAGGACTTAACTCGTATACTGCATCTGGTGGTGCTGTACCATCTCACTCACATTTGAAGCCACCTCCTGGGAGGGTTGTTCCTCCTCCTCCTGGGAGTGCTCTGCTACCTACTCCTGGGAGACCTAGTCCACCTCTTCCTGGTAGTGCTGCTCCACCGCCAACTGGAAGACCACCTCCCGGGCCACCACCACCACCTCCACGAGCAACAACACCTGTGGGACTGCCACCGCCGCCGCCGCCTAAAGCATCAGGTCTCAAACCTGGTTCTCGTCCACCGCCACCTCCAATAAGTACTGGACCTCGTCCACGACCATCTGGTGTTACCAAAGTGCCTGAACCTCCTGTTAAAGAATATGGTGTACAGGATGAATCTGAAGCTCCAAAGACTAAGCTAAAGCCCTTCTTCTGGGACAAAGTTCTCGCAAACCCTGACCATTCAATGGTCTGGCATCAGATTAGTTCCGGGTCATTCCAGTAAGGTTCTATATCCTTTTCGTGTTTATGGAGGATTATATTTTAAGTGTAAGAGTAGAAGCCTGTCTGGTAGATTGGTAAATTTGTTGGTGGTAATACCCACGACCTGAGGTCGTAACTCTGCTACATCCTAATTTTTTACTAGTAAAGAAGTCTTTTAAGTGGTAGTTATAACTGATAATATTGACTTTACAGGTTTAATGAAGAGATGATAGAAAACCTATTTGGGTACAATGCTACTGAGAAGAGCAAAAATGATCGCAAGAAAGAGTTGGCAGCCCAAGATCCGTCTATGCAGTTTATTCAGATTATTGATCCCAAGAAGGCTCAAAATTTGTCAATTCTTCTCCGGGCTTTGAATGTAACAACTGAAGAAGTATGTGATGCACTCACTCAAGGTAATCTTCTTGTAGCTATCTCTATTAAAGAAACAACTCGCTATGATAAATAAGAAAAACCAGATTGTGCAATTATCTTTGTGAGAAGCATTCTTGAAGACAGTACATTAAGTCTTAGGGCAGAATTGTAAATGGTGTTTTTGGTTTTTCTTGCCGGTTCCTCTGAATTATCTCCAATCTGTCTTTTGTTGCTACAGCTGTTCTCTGCCATTCTCCTCAACCATTAATTTTCATAAATACTCGTTAATTACTGATTACATATGGATCTATTTTTGATTGCAATTACCTTAATCCGCTGGTCTTGATTTTCAAATGTGTTGTATCTTTACTAAATCAGGAAATGAGCTTCCTGTGGAACTCCTTCAAACCTTGTTGAAGATGGCACCAACAGCAGATGAAGAACTAAAGCTTAGGCTTTTCGATGGTGAGATTTCCCAACTAGGACCTGCAGAGAGGTTCCTTAAGGTCTTGGTAGAGATCCCGTTTGCCTTTAAGAGAATGGACTCATTGCTTTTCATGATTTCTCTTGAAGAGGAAGTCACGGGTGTCAAAGAGTCCTTGGAAACTTTAGAGGTAACCCTCAAACCACTTACTAGTAATTCTTGTCACCGTGCTTAACCTCATTGCTTTGAATTAAGGATACTTTGATGAGTGGTGTATTAGTGAGTCATTTTTGTAGTTATAGTTGTGTTTGCTTCTTTTGCATACTAGTAGCCTCTTCTGTCCATTTACTCTTGTACAATATAAGAGCTATTCTAACCAGTGATAGGATGAGGTGAATAGAAAATCGTACATCGTAGATGGTTAAGCAGGAACGAAGTGTCGTGCCTAGTAATGAATGTGACTGTTCTGTAGACTCGTAGCTCTAACTTTCCTCCATTTGCACATGCAGGTAGAATAGCAGGCTGCTGTTGATATGACGTGTTGTACTATTTTGATGAACCTTTAGTTGTCTTATCTTCTTGTTAACATTTCCTGTTCTGAGTTAATGTTATAAACGTGAAAATTTTATCTTGTAGATAGCTTGCACGGAACTAAGGAATAGCAGGCTATTCCTCAAACTCTTGGAGGCCGTTCTCAAAACTGGCAACAGAATGAATGATGGTACTTTCCGTGGTCGTGCACAAGCCTTCAAACTTGACACTCTCCTGAAACTGTCTGATGTCAAAGGAACAGATGGTAAGACCACACTCTTGCAATTCGTTGTCCAAGAGATAATTCGATCTGAAGGTCGAAGGGCTATGCGTGCAACACGCGAGAGCCTGAGCACGAGCAGTGTGCAGTCAGAAGATCTCATGGAAGATGAGTCTCCTGTCACAGTAGAAAAATACCGCAGCCGAGGTCTACAGGTGGTTTCAAGTTTGTCTAATGAGCTCGAGAACGTTAAGAAGGCAGCAGTACTGGATGCTGATGGCATAACAAGCACGGTTCTTAAACTCGGAAAGGCATTGTCTAGAAGCAAGGAGTTCTTGAGCAAAGAATTGAAAGACTTTAACGATGATGCTGGGTTCCTTCAGTCCCTCCAGAGTTTCATAAAAAATGCTGAGGGAGATGTCACTTGGCTGGTGGAAGAAGAAAAAATAATAATGGCCAAGGTGAAGAGTACCGCAGATTATTTCCATGGACATGCAGGAAAGGATGAGGGATTGCGGTTGTTTGTGATTGTTCGGGATTTCCTGATAATGTTAGATAAGTCATGCAAAGATGTGAAAGAGACATCGAATTATAGACAGTCAAGAATGCAAATGAATAAGGATTCTCCAAGTCCAAGTTCAAGAACTCAACCTAGTCCAGATCTACAACAACGGTTCTTTCCTGCAATTACAGAAAGACAGATGAACAACTCCAGTTCTGATGAAGATGATGACTGATGTCTTTACTTAGTATGCCACCAGCAGCAGGTATTTTCATTGGCTCTCAGTTCACAAGGAATCCGTTTCATCCCTACACTGATTATTCTCTTTTATGCATACAACACAGCGTCTGCCTAAAGATTAACTAGTTCAAAATTTTGTTCACAGGTGGCTCTTGTAAAATTGGTTAGCGTAAATTATGCCGGATGCTGGTGAGGGAGGATTATAAATCTCTCTCAAAAATGCTTTGCTGTGGAGGTTTATGTAGAATATTTTTCTTTTTACATCCCTGTGGTTCAATTTTTGTAGATTTTTATGTAGTTGATTATAATTCATTGAAGATCTTTTTCTTTTCAAGTTAAAGGGGATGAGAATTCACAACATAGTGTATGATTCACTCTTGTTAGGGTTTTTGTAGTCAATTTTTGTACCAATACCCATCTGGTTTAAATCTCAGTAAAGTTTTATCTGCATGAATTTCGATGGCATATATAACAAATAAAAGAAAAAACAGAAAAAAGGAAATGAACCAAAAAAAGGATTATAACAATTCTTCATTAATAACTAGTTGATAAGAACAAACGATTTTTCCAACATAATATTCACATCCATGGAATATTCAAATGAGAAAGCTAAAATAAACTGACCGACTACATGAAAGAACTAGCTCTGTGATTACATTTAGTTATCATCATCATCACGAGATGATTTATTAGAAGCAGCAACTTTCTTGGGAAGAAGAAGGGTATGAATATTAGGCATAACTCCACCATTAGCAATTGTAACTGTACCAAGTAACTTGCTCAATTCTTCATCATTTCTTACAGCTAATTGAATATGCCTTGGTACAATCCTTGTCTTCTTGTTATCTCTTGCAGCATTTCCAGCCAATTCCAAAACCTAGATAACAAAAAAAAAAAAACAAAAAAAAAAATGAAATTGATTGATTAAAACGAAATTCATGGCTTTAAGAGAGAGAGAGAGAGAGAGAGAGAGAGAGAGAGAGAGAGAGAGAGA
>JAJJMC010009453.1:460472-509256 GCA_023531435.1 Papaver californicum | reverse complement strand
GAGAGAGAGAGAGAGAGAGAGAGAGAGAGAGAGAGAGAGAGAGAGAGTTACTATACCTCAGCAGCGAGATATTCAAGAACAGCAGCAAGATAAACAGGAGCACCAGCACCAACACGTTCAGCATATTTACCAGCTTTCAAGAAACGAGCAATACGACCAACTGGAAATTGAAGACCAGCTTTACTACTTCTTGTTTGTGCCTTCTTAGATCCAGCAGATGCTCCTAGGGTGTTTCCTCTTCCTGCCATGACTAATTTCTAAATTTCTTCTTTGAAAGTTTTCAGTAAGTGAGAGTAGAGGGAAATAGAGAAAGAATCACAGAGAAAATGTGGCTTTGAAATCTATGTAGGTCTGTTGTAGACCTGAGATTTTTCTATACTGGATGGTAATGTACGAGAACCAATCAGCGCAACTCATACGGATCGAGAAATTAACAGTTGATTGAACGGTCAGATGTTAGATATTTCTTATTGTTGTGTACGAGGGCCAATCACGTCAAGTCATACGGATTGAGAAAATAATCCGTCGATTAATATTATAATTAACGGTCATACTGATCCTTTTTCTTACTTTTTTTGGTATTGTTGTGCGCGACGTCCAATCACGTCGAGCCTCAAGGATCGATGTAAGTGTCACTGAACGCAGATTTTAAGACAATATGGAGGGTCCGATTGCGCCAAACATAAAATATGACACGCCTATAGTCGGAGCTCAAAACCATTGCTCACTGTAGAGCGTCTGTACCGGTGTACCCTCCATTCCCTCCGGTGTATCGGCAATATTTGTTATGATGTTGCCTTGTCCAAAAAGCTGTGAACCATTCAAACGTGAATAAAGAAAAAATTAAGAGAAAAACTTTAGATAGAGATCCTTGGGCAGGTTCCTATGCACATGGTAAAGTGCCAAATTTGTTATTTTTAATTTTTTTATAGGCATGGCAAAGTAGTAAATCAACAGATTTGTAGTTTTTCTATTGGGGCGCAGAGTCTTTATAGAGCGGTAGAGTCTTGACAGTTCGGCATAAATTTATCAGCGTCTAAATCTTTATAGCCAATAATAAAGACTTTATCGCTTAATACTATCTCAGCCTTTTAAAGGCTATATTATCCAATAGTCCAAAATCAATACCCTATTAAAATTTAATTTCCAATACAATTCAACTCACATCTTACTTGTTGTTTTGAAATTTATTTTTGCTTTGAAACTTATTTTTGGATTTATTCTTCTCCACGACTATGACAACTTTTTTAATTTTCATAGGATAAAGACTCTAGCACTTGATTCTTCATAACTTTTGTATTTCATTGGTCTCATAAACTTCAAAAATTCACATTCTGTTATAAACTAAATCAAAAGATGAACTATTGCACAAAAGAAATATAGAAAGTAGAAGAGAGAATTTCTCATTACTAGATATTGGTATACATTAGGAATGAGCCTCAATTTATAGGCTAATACAAGAGAGGATGATAAAGATAGCATTAAATTAGGAAGTAATGGAATGCATTCTCATAACTAAGGTATTAAACCTAAGTTATTACACTAAATGTGGGGGTTACCATGAAGTGAAAGATGTGAAGAGGTGGAAGGGGAGATGATAAGGTGGTGGTGTAAGAGGGGTGTAAGAGTGGTGGAATCCACCAAAGAATTAATTTACAACACATACTTTTGATTTTCTTTCTTTTTCACTTTCTTCACTTTAAATATACAATTTTGCTCTTCCTTTTATTGCTTATAAATCTGGAACGTCTTCAACTTTCTTCATAAATTTGATGTTGCTTCATTTGTTGATGATGATGGTGTGTTTCTATGGTCACTGCTGTGAGAGAATGGTGTTAAATGCAAAAATGAGGTTAATTCGCAATTCTGATGTCACCCTCATGTTGGCAGAATTAGTTATCAAGAGATTAAAAAGTGCTGAAGGAGTGCGAGGTTGAGTAGCTCATTATTCTACTTGGAGTTAACACATATGGAACACTCTAAACGGATGTTGAAGGTTTGGTGCCTCACTCAAAGGTAGTCTCCATTAATGATAGATTAACTCTCTATTATTGCAGTCCTTCTAAATCTAATTGGAAAATTTATAGGTTTTGTCGTTACTGATAAACGGATTCAGGTCGACCTGAACAAGATAAAAGCATCACTACAATGGCACCCCCAAAAAATGCAAAGGAACTACAGGTATTCATCGTGTATATTTCTCGCGTACGACGATTTATCCCGGGACTGACTCAATTATTGAAAGCTCTTTTGCCACCCTTGAGGAAAAATACGTGTTTCAAGTGGGGAGAAGAACAACAATCTGTTTTTTCAAAAGCTTAAGCAATGTCTCGTCAACCCACAAGTATTGCAACCGCTGATAAAATGAATATCCCTTTGATTAAATACAACTGAAATGACGAGGATACCAAGTACACCACAATCTTTTCGATATCAGCCTATGCAAACTTAACCTTGTATAATCTTATCGAAACAACAATGACCAAAAGATTATTTCAACAAGATAAATCTTGGTAATAGTCAAAGTACGAATCAAACTAACTATGAATTGTCACCAAGAGATGATTAACATACTAATATGATTACTTAACTATAATAACATTTATAATGCAGAAAGTAAAACAATCACACAACACATGATTTTACTAATGAGGAAAACTGCTTGGAAAAAAAAAACCCGAGGCGTAGTCTAGTTTTGAATACTCTCAAAATTAAGCCGTTATACAAATTGACTACCGCAACTTTGTATAGTTGAGACTAAGTAAATCACCCTTATTTACCAAGTTCCTTTAGTATCCCTGCACATACAACCAATCTGGCCAACGCACGTGAATCCTAATACAAAGTCCACTATCTTGAGTCCGTTATAGAAATTAACGAGGAAGTACTTTATTTAGCAATTTCAAAAATTCTCAAGATATGCAGTAATAATATATTTCTAAAATTTGTAAAGAAAAAGTAATATCAACTCATAATAGATTTCAATCTTGGTTTGACAACTAAGATTAGCTAGCACATAACATGTACTTTACTAATATAGTTTGCAAGAGATATGCAAACCTTTGGGAATGAAAATCATATCATACTATACCAAATATGATAAAAAATCGATATCTTGGGATCTTTCCTTGAGTATCAAAGGTGTATTCTTGAATATTAAGAAATTAGAGTTTAGCACATGTTCAAATCATTATGTAGACATTCTAATGAACTTTCTAATATAACTTATTCACTTTTCGATATCTGCACAAACCCGTGAACATTAATAGACTAATCGAAAACATAAAACTCAAGGGATAGATCATGGGATAGGTCCTTAACCTTATTTTGACATTGAAACAAAGTTTCGTAAGTCTACTTCCTTACACTATGTTTTGTAAATTGTTTTCAAAAACATATTTAATAAGGTTTCGATTCTCCCGAAAGTTCAACACATTAAATAATAACAAGTTATCAATTAGTGCAATGTCATAATCAATGAAGTCTATAGATAAAATATTATGCATAACTATATATACTTTAAGTTGTCGAAGCAACTATGTACATACCTTTTGATATTTTGATCACATGTATAGTGAATAAGTCACTAATATTAAATTCATTGTAACAAACATAACTTCGTATATTGTGTTTTCTATTAATAAAGACTTGTATGAACAATAGATAAAAATGGAATAAGTCAATTCTTGTAGTTACTAACTTTGAACTGGAGGATGATGTCTCCGTTTGTCTTCAATACGTCTTCAGGTCTTCAAGAGTAACTAAAGCAAGTCTCAACATTTTATGTTCCTAGTCTAACCTAACGAAGTTGACTTTTCTTCTGCATACTTGCTAATTTTCTCGAATATCTTCTTCATGAACTTGATAAATTGTACTGATGTTGTAATTTGAGAATCCATTTTCTAGATGTTTTCCCGATGATTTGCATCTTGACCAATTTTAATTTTTTTTTTCTCTAGAGTAGTAGTATCATGTTCCAGCTGACTGTTTTCCAGTTTTGACTTTTTCATGTATATTTTGGCCTTAGAGCTTCCAGGTTTTTGATTCCAGGCTTCATAATTTTTGGTGATATCGATTCAACTTTCACAACTATCACATATTGTTGATTCATCGCCAGTTATTTACGTATTACTTATGTCTCAGCTTTTCTTATTCTCTTACCTGGTGTTGCTGGTTAGTATGCCTCTAACTGCCTCATTGATAAGATAACTAACTTCTTGGATACAACTTGATTTACAGATATTACGTATTCTCCCATTATCGTCATGAATTTGGGTTTTTGATGATACGTGGACAGTATAACCTGTAATGCATGTAACCAATTTTTCCCTAAAATCATGTTGTATGTTGATATGGTATCCATAACTAGGAAAGCCGCATTCACTAAGATTGGTCCAGCTTTCGCAGTTAGCGGTATTTCACCCATCGGGTAGGTTTTTAGGCCATTGAAACCTATAATTGTTGAACCATTGATCTGAAAGACTCATTCTCTTACCAATATCATTTTCTCAACTGCTTGGAGATAAATAATATCGTAAGTGGATCCTTGGTCAATTAATATTTTCTTACAGTCTCATCCATCTATCTCCAGCTCAACAAATAAAGTATCGTTGTATGGAAAAGTCACTCCAGCTAGATCAAAATGTTATTTCAGTTGGAGGCAGGAGGAGTTTCTCACAACTGGGATGCATTCATGTCATAAAGATCTCAAAAACTTTTTTCTTTCCTTTGAGCTCAGATTTTGCTTCGTCTATTTGTGTAGAAATATATCATATTTACGCATCCTTTCAAAGTTTTCGATGAAGACTTGCATCCTGAACTTGATCCTGCTTCCAGCTAGATGAATTCTTTCAGATGACCATCTTTGATTAGACTATCAATAAATCTGAATAATTTTTTGCATTCATTTGTATGATGGCCTCTTTGATAGGATTTTTAAATACCCTACATAAATAACCGCAATCGCACGGCGTCTAACTAGTAGACAACGACAAGTACGGGTCGAACCACAGGGAGCGGGGCAATACTGTAATCGATATCTCTAATCAACTAATCAAGAATAATATTTTTGGATTTTTAGAATTATGAATGAAATAATAAAACAAACTAAAATAATAAAATAAATCGAATGGGAGAAACAATAACCAGGGTTTTTAGTATCCACCACTATTTCTATTTAATTATTGAAGTGAAACATAACTCCTAAATATTTAGAGTCGGAAATATCACTGGGACGCCCTAAGTATGGTGCATCAAAATTTCTAAGTCTAATCATACACCATCAAATTGCGTTAGCGAGAAAATTGTACGAAACTAATTATAGGCCCACAAATAATACCTGGCTATTCTAAGCATACCCCATCTAAGGATTTAACCCAAGCATGAAATATCAAATAAGTAGACAAATATATTTGCAACAAGTAGATTTTCAAAATAACAATTGTATACCAAAATCATGGAACATCAAAGCCAAGCATGTACCATTTAACGAAATCACAATTGTTTAATAAAATTCAATAAATCAAAATCATGGAATTAATCTATTCAAATCATAATAGTTTGTATCCAATACTTCATATAATTGATCTAAAACTGTAAGTGGTTTTAACATTAAACCCTATCTACAAATTAATTAGAACATGGAGATGGGTTTCTTAAAACCCATGAAAACAATTAAGAAAATAAAGAGAAAGACATCACTGTGTTCCTGGATGTCTCACGCCTCCTTCCGTCTCTTAATCAGTCTCGTCTCTTCTCAACTGCTACTTCTTTCTCTCTCTAGCTGCTTCTCCTTAATCCGCCGTACATGCTTCTCTCCAAACTGACGCAGTTGTCTTCTTTTCAGTCCCTGTCTCCTCCCTTTATAAAAGAAAACCTAGCAGACCCCAAAACAGAACTGAAAAAAACTCCTCGACTCTCGCGTCCTTTCTTTCTTTTTATAGCTTCACTTTCTCTCACCGTACTCCCTTAAAAGCAACCTAACATACCTCTTCACGTGTGTACTAGTCCTACCAACCCTATTCTTTCTCTGACTTTTCTTGTGTCTGTCCCTACTTCTCACTTTTTCTATCTCACACCAATTACCAACCACACCTAGACACAGTCTCACAAGTCTTCACTTCTATCTTTCACGTGTTGACCAAACAAAGAAGCTTTCACACCTAATTTGTACGCAACCTCACCTGACTGTACCTAAAATCTTGCGTCCACCTCACCTATCTTCTTTTTTTCTCTTTCACGTGAAACACTTGGTCAAAACCTAAAAGATAAAGTCTATTACACTCTCCAATAGCCTTCCCCTATGGCCGAGTAAAGAAATAGAGAGGGACGTGACCTTGTCCTCTTCTAGCTTCTTCGTTGGCCAATCCTTAACTACCAATCACGTCATTTCTAGCCACTGTCCCACTTCTTCTTTCTTTTACCTTTTGTTTCTTTAACCAAACCAGCCACATAACCTAAACTTCCCACTTTTCTCTTATTCACGTCTGACACCAACAATTAACAGCACCTGAAAATCGCTTTCCATAGCCGTCTAGAAGACTACACCTGCTCACTTCAGCCACGTCCAGTCACCAGCCTTCTCTCTTATGTTTTTCGCCTCTTGCTTTGCCACGTCTTTTCTCTCATCCGTACTAACACTATAAGCTAGCAGCGCAAATAAACATTAACAATTTAGCTCGTTTAGTCGTATTTATTCGTAACTTTGGATTTTATGCATACCGTCTATTAAAACAATAAAATACATAAATAGTATAAAATCAAGTACTACCAAATATAAATTAAGCGGTAAATATGTATAAATTATGCCTGTATCACTCTTGCATCATGATAAACACAATATGCTTTCCTTATTTCTTCATCCTTCATCTTGTTAGAGTTCACAATGTATGACATGTATATAATATGTCAAATAATTTCTTCAGGTGTGGTGTGCAGCTTGACGAATTTTTGGGATTCTTCCTTTCATCTTGTATCAAATTTATAGTTTCTCCTCAAACTTGGGAGAGTAATTTCTCTTTAGGTGTATAGATTGGTTGGTTGAATAGGATTTATGTTCGGATATTGTTTTCAAACTATCTTGTTTCCGTCTCACAATTTTTCCGGCCTTGTTGTACAATTCTTACAGGGAGTTAATAATGTTTCAAAAAATGAAATTCTTATTTCTCCTTACAGTAGTGCTTTTTGAACAAGACACATAATACTTTCTCATTAGTTTTGTCCACATGTGTTGCAGCTGCTTTGAATCTTCGGATGAAGTCTGTAAATCTTTTATCATATCTTTGGACCACACCTACCAGCTTTTCTAACACATCTGCTTTCCTTATGTTTCAAGAGTAGTTCTGGATAAACAATTTTTAGATATCCTCAATACGTAATTGGGTGGTACACACCTCAAAATAATTAGAGAACCGTCTTATAGACTTGATATGAAGAACCTTGCCATGATCAATGTATTATCAAGGTGCAAAGCCATCGTTTGTTCATAATAAAAATAAAATGCTCATTTGGATCTGCATCTCCTTTGAAATGATAAAAGTATGAGGTAAAAATTTTCAGGTAATTTGCATTCACGGATCTGGTTTGACAGTGGTCCCTCTTGGAATCTGAATGTTGGATCACTTTTTACTTTATCGATTAACTTTCTGATTTGATCTTCTTGCTCTTTAAATCTCTTTTCCAATCTTGTTCCCGTGGACTCCCTAGATGAACTGACATCAATGATTATTGGTTTTACTTTTAAGACAATGTGTCTAGGTGGAATTCCATGTTGGTTAGAAGAGAAAATATTTGTATGGTGGACGTGATTGATCTTGTGTGTAGTTCTGAATATCGGGTAATAGTGGGATGTTCAAATAAAAATTATGTGAACAGGTGTTTGAGTTATTGGTTGAGATAATTAATGTCGGTTGGGATAACACTGGTTGACATATTGCTGGGATCTCTAGTCTATTGAATTTTTCATCTAGTAAATTGATTGATATGAGGAGTTCTGCCAGCATGTCTTGTGGAATATTTATTGTTGTTTGTTGTGGTGCTGATGGTTGTCTGGTTGTTTCTTTTTCTACTGAAGATGATGTTGACCCAACTATTATACCTTGTGGATGTCTATATGGTGCTAACATCGTCATAGATGAGAATAGTGTTGTGGATGTTGTTGGGATTTGGTTTGTTGTCAAAATTGTATTAACAGTTGTTGTAGTTTTTACAGCTGTAAATGAAATATCAGTTGTCGCAGAAGTAATTAAAGATGTTGCGGTAGTGTTCATATTCCCTTGAATAACATGAGTTGGACCTGGATCTGTCATTTCTGCATATATGGCTGAAACAACTGGTTCGATGACGAATCTCAGTGGAGAGGTAACGCCAGGTCTAGGTGTAATCTTATATATATATATATATATATATATACTAATCTTATCATTAGAGGTTGATAATCATCACTTTTTATATCAATTAAAATAAGATTTTATTAATTTAACGAGATAGATGTTGATAAGTGCATAATTTATACATTTTAGGTATCATTTTATTACACTTATTTGCTAGATTTTGTGTGAATTACCGTGTGTTAGTATTACTTTTGTAGTTTATGTGTTTTATTAGGTTACATCTCTGAAACAAGTGAAATGGAGCTTTACAAGAGAAGAATTTCCAAAGACCCAGTCGAACTCAATTTATTCCAGGATTTCTACCATCCATATTGTAGAAAATTGCATTACGAATCCAACGGCGAAAGAACGAGGTCATTCCGACTTCGTATGAGAAAGTGACGGGCGAAAAGAGAAGTTAAGCTTGTCGGTTTCATGGAACCGACAATGCCACGGATTTCAATTAAAAATTGTTAAAGACACCGGAAATTTTACTATGGGATGCCTAAATTTTAAATAATATTAAAGGCGCCAGCATTTAGGTTAAGGTCCACCTTCTTCCTTATTTCAAACAACGAATCCAGGTTAGTGTTTTCCAGCTGTTTCGTTGCAGCGAAGCTTGGTTAGTTCAAGGTGTTTTTCGTGGTGTTTGGGACTTACAATAATGAAGTAGAACAACCAAGAAGAACTACTGCCATTATTTCAGGCGAGAATAGCATTTGATATGGCAGAGAATGTGATTGGTTGAGAGCTCAGCAGTGATTGAGAAGCTTGAGATGCTGGCAGTTAAGGAGATGGGTGATGGTGACGCAGTGATGGAACATATGGAGAGTCTTGCTCCTACAGAAGAGATGAACTGGAGCCTGGAAGCTGTGATGGACCCGATCATGGCAGTTCAATGCTTGATGGTGGTGTTTTGAGGAGCTTGCTTGAGTCTGCGATGAATCACAGATGGAGCTTGAGCAGAGATGAATGGTCGTTGTTATTGTCCAATGGAAAGGACGATGGAGGTAGTGAATGTCGAGAGATATGACAGTGGGACTGAAACTGTCAATAGAGGCTGTGATGATTAAGAGATAATGGTGAGTGAGAAAGATCGAGTTAATGGTGGTTTGTTTGCTGTCATTATGGGTAATTGGTAACGGAGACAAAGACTCGGCTTGATACTGTGGTGTTGGTCTCTGGAAGGGATGATGGTTAGTGGTAGTTATCGATGGCAGAGTCTCTGGTGAGTTCGATAGACTTGAGCGGCAAGCCAGGGAAAGAAATTTTTTGGTGAGATACGAAGACCTTGTTTTAGAAGGAGGCTGAATCCGTGTTTTCTACATAAAATTAGTTGGTCGGTGCCTATCGAGTTTCCTAAATCAGTTAAAATTCTAAGAAGAGGCGGTACCTAGATTTCTAAGAAGAGACCGTGAACTATAACTTGGGAGATATCCCCTCTCATGTACACATGACCTTCATGTACAGACGTAGACATACATAATTGGAAAAGCCGAGAACAAGATTAAAGGGTTAGTTTGAATTTATTTTCTTAATTAATTTTTATGGTTTTTGAGAAAGCCATGTTGGGCTAATTCCCTTGTTAGGGCGAAAGGATGAACTTGTAGAGATGGTTTTCTTTGTATTTCAAAACTAGGGTTTTCAACTGTATGAACTTAATATTAATGTTTTGTCTCTCTTTCAACGTTTTTACCCTCTCGATGATTTTTCATGTTCTATGCCACGTATAGTCCATAGTTTGATTAGTAGAAGGACTCGTTGAAACCTTGTATTAAATCGTTTTATGAATATTCTTTGACTCTTTATGCCACGTATACTTAGTACTTCGAAATTCTACTTTAAGTTGAGAACAAACAATTCTTTTTGAAAATTCTTTCTTCAATTCTTAAACGAAAAATCTTCCGTGTATTAAGTAGCTAGATTTGTTATTTTACATGAGTAAAATCGAGACCCTTTTTGACGAACGCAATTAAACCCTAATCTACAACGGATTCCCGGAACCTTAACATTTTCCTCTTACTGTTTTCAAATTTTACTAAATAGTTTTAATTCACTTTTTAATTTAATTTTTTATAAATAAAACCTAAAAAAATATATTTTAATACAAATTCCTCATGGGAACGAACCATATTTTCTGTTGTCTACATCTTTCGACACTGTGCACTTGCGGTAAAACAAAGTCGGTTTTCCGACGCATCAGATGTCATAACCACATAGATAATATTTGTGCATGCTGAGACAGATATAACCTTCATGGATGAAAACATGCATCAGATGAAAAATGTTGGTTTACCAACATCACCAAAAAAATACTCTTTAAATTATTTCGATTGTTGAAATAAACATCAATTGCTACTAAACAATCATATATCTAACAGTTCAGGTAAGTTAAATATCAGATAGTCACCGAAATTCAGATCTTAAGCGGCAAAATCAAAATTTTGTGAAATTATTTATAAACTTAATTCATTTAGATTAAAATCTTATATCATATATCTACAATTAGATGTAGTTATATGTATATTATCTTCGAGGTTAACTTATTAAATCATGAGATACCAAAAGTTTATTAAAAACTTCCATGAGGTTGGTGACAAACTGCTTTCTCTTCACGACCACCAAAGTTATTGATCAATTTGAGCACTTATATTGTTGCTCCATCATCATCCAAGTAAATCATTATTGAATTATTGTATTAAAACATAAAAATATATTATATCATGTCTGAATTCTACATAAATCATTAGGTTATTTTCAAGGGTTTTTCAGAGTGAATATCTTTTTTGTTTTACTGATTTTTGCTTTAATTCATTTTTTTTTTAGAAAATGTTGAAAATGAATTCCCCCAATATCTCCCTCCAATATTTCACCTAACAATCATTTTGCCTCCTAAAGTGGAATTGTGAATTATTTTCCAGCCAAAACTAAATCCCCCCCCCCCCCCTCAATCTAACCATTAGAGATTTTTATTTCAATTAATACCTCACTGTTTCTATTTTAATTACTCATTGTTTCTATTATTCTCACAAAACCCCTATTTCGTTTCTCTCTCTCTTCTTAGAAACAAAAAATGTCTCTCATAAAACCCGTCGAGAAGAACTCTGATATCTTAGAAATCCATTATCAGAACTCTGTATCAAAACATATACCTCTTACTAACCTATATACCCTTATTTTTCTTTAAACCTAACTTTTTATTTGAACTCCTCCCTCTTCATCTCTCCTCCACAAAAAACCCTAGAACTTTGTTCTGCATCTTTCTTTTTTCCGATCAAAACCTATCATAAATCATAAAATTTAAGGAACAAATCTTCGTTTTCCATTTCTTTTTTCTTTTTTCTGTTTACTATTTTTCTGATGAAAAATCTTGTTTAGGTTTCTGATTTTAGGATTTTGGGGTGTGTGTTGATGCGTCGGAAAACCGACTTTGTTTTACCGCAAGCGCACAGTTTCGAAAGATGTAGACAAGAGCAAAATACGGTTCGTTCCCACGAGGAGTTTTAATTAAAATATTTTTTTAGGTTTTTTTATAAAGAATTTAATTAACTAATGAATTAAGATTATTTAATAAAGTTTGAAAACAATAAGAGAAAAATGTTAAGGTTCCGGGAATCCGTTGTAGGTCAGGGTTTAATTGTGTTCGTCACATAGGGTCTCAATTTTACTCATGTACAATATCAAATCTAGCTACTAATACACGGAAGATTTTTAATTAAGCACTAAAGAAAGATTTTTCAAAAAGAATTGTTTGTCCTCAACCTAAGGTAGAATCTCGAAAGTACTAAGTATACGGGGCATAAAAAGTCAAAGATTATTCATAAAACGATTTAATACGAGGTTTCAACGAGTCCTTCTACTAATCAAACAATGAACTATACGTGGCATAGAACATGAAAAATAGTCGAGAAAGGTAAAACGTTGAGAGAGAGACGAAACATTAATATTAAGTTCATATAATTAAAAACCCTAATTTTGAAACACAAATAAAACCATCTCTACAAGTTCATCCTTTCGCCCTAACAAAGGAATTAACCCAAGATGGCTTTCTTAAAAACCATGAAATTAATTAAGAAAATAGTACAAACTAACCCGGTGTCTTCTGTCCGTGAAGCTCTGTACGTCCCAGTCTTTCCGTCTATCTCTGTATCCAAGTATATCCAGCTATCCGTGAACGTCCTTCTCTTCAGCTGTACAAGGCTATATATAGCCACAATTCCTTCTACAAAACAAATCCGTGTCATACACGGCTTTCTTTTCCATACTACTTCCAAACAAGGTTTGGCTTTTTTTTTTTTTCTTGAACAGCACTCTTCAAACCACAGAAGAATTTGTCTCCTCGTAGCCCACTCCAAGAATTTCGTAACCAACCTGGATTGCCGCTCAAGAGTTTGTTAAAACAAACTCTTCCCTGACTTCTCGGCCAAACCAAACACCACAGACTACCATTCCTTCTCAATATCACTCGAGCTTCCCCTTCAACTGCTACCAGACCCATAAACTCACCTCATCCCAGCAGCAAAGCTCCGTTAATATCATCACCAATCTCACGGACTTAGCCTTCACTCAACTTCCAAGCTCATTACCGAACTCAAGCTCCAACCTCAGACCATTCTCGAGCACTATCATTCCATCAACGTCACCACCATGGCAGTCACAGTTGAAACACCAACAGGGATTATTCAAGATTGTTACCACCTTCACGTCTGCATCAACAGCACAGATTCGCCAGCAGCCTTCTCTGCCACAGGCTCCGCCAAGAACAGCGACCACTTCCAAGAACCCAACAACCATCGACAGCCATCTAGTTCCTCTCTTAACCATAAAATCGAGCTCCAACTGCTTCATCGATTCATTTCTGAGTTAGTTCCATCTACCACCATCTCCCATGATCGTCATCACAACCTCAACTGCCGTGAACCAATACCATCACAATTTCACCGTCACAGCCTACTTCCGAGTTCCCTAACCATCACTCTTGAACATAACCAGAATCACCATATCTTCATTATCGATCACCAGCACTGCCATGAATCTTCATTTGCTGCCATCATTAATTCCCTCGACTCCATTACTATCATCATCATTCTTCATAGGAAATACCATGAATAACTCCTTCCAACCTCCATTAACAACTGCTAAGATCAACAACTCCAATCTTCAACACAGCAACCGTCGACTATTAATGGCAGAAGCATCATCGAAAAACCGAGTTTGGATTTAGGGAAGAAGAAGGAGTGCCCTGAGAAGAATGGCTGGTGCCATTGCAACTATTCAAAATGTGGCTTCCTTGAGTAATGTTTTCTGGTGCCTTTATAAACATTTGAATTGTGACAGCCCTTAGCGTACGATGGGATGCCAATAGTGGTTCGCTTGAAGTGACTATTTTGCCCCTTGTTCTCGTTTTGCTTATAACTTTCTCATACGAAGTCGAAATAACTTCGTTCTTTCGCCGTTGGATTTGTAATCAAATTCTCTACAAGATGGAGGGTAGAAATCCTGGAATGGACTGAGTTATACTGGGTCTTTAGAAATCCTTCTCTTGTAAAGCTCCATTTCACTTGTTTCAGAGATGTAACCTGATAAAACACACAGACTAGAAAAGTAATAATAAAACACGGTAATTCACACAAAATCTAGCAAATAAGAACAAGGAAATGATACTTAAAATGTATAAATTATGCACTTATCATGTGTAGATCTTCAAATATTAGGGTTTTGATTTATACTTTCTTTTTATTTGATTTGTTTTTATTTTCAATCACTTGAAGTCTTCAATTTTCTCTAGTGAAACTCTGATTTTGAGTTTTTTTTCTTTTCTTCCTGCAGGTATTTGTTACTCTCTTAATCTCTCAACAATGGGTTTTTTCAGAAGTTGGGGTTTAAGTCGAAGTATTCATGAGATTGAGGAACATCTCTCCGTCACCATTCTCAAACCCTTAAATTATAAAGTAGGTTTTTTTTTTTTTTTTTTAATTTTGTGTTCGTTATTAGAAAAAATTAGAGATCTGTGAAGTTTGATTGAGTAAAGTTTGTTGATTTTTGTTATTTTCATTTCAATTATACCATGGATTTTCGGTGGAAGTGATTTTGTCTTAGGGTTTTGAGTAAATGTAGTTTGTCCAGTTAGTAGGTTTGAACTCGTGCCGTAACGGCACAGACCGTATCACATATCTGTGAAATTTGTTAATTCTTCGACATAATATCATTCGCACGTTTGGAAAATAAATAAATTTAGTCACCCAAAGTACCTGCCATTAAAAAAAATTGCTATTTGATTTGTCACGTTAGTGGTAGTTTCTAAACAAATACCCAGGAGAGGTGATAGAATTTATCAGAGTTTTAGTATGTGTAAAGTGCTATTTATAGGATTAATTTTCTCATGTCTCACGGAAGTTAAAAAATTATTTCATGTCTTTTCTTTGGGACACGATAAATTTATAAGATTTAACTTTAAATTAATTTAATTCCTTAAAGATCATAATATAAATATTTATTTGTTATACATAATTGTAATTAAAATTGCATTATGTTCGAGTTGTAATTCCGCATCATAGTTTAGTTTGATGATTCATGATTTAATAATGGGAGATGATGCGTTCTTGAAACTTTGTTACTTAAGGGAAGAATACGGCGGCAACAACGACTAATAATCGGAAATGTTAAAAATACATAATTTCATTGAAACTATAAAGTAGATGATTTATTGGAAATCATAGACTTCGGTCATTCCTCATCGTTGGAGGAAACCTGGCTCCCATCACTAACCTTTGCCGCCTTATCTTTTTCTATCGGAACATTGTTTTGGTTTCCATTGTTGATTTGATCATTTATTTTATTTACCTCATCCATGTATCCATATTGATCATTTGTATCCCGGGGCATATAACACTGGGTTATGTTCCTATGACCCTGATTTGTCCCCTCTGCTTCACCAATGCACCCAAACCTTCTATTTGTTCCCGGGTCCACTTCTCGAACAACTCTTACATCACTCTGTATTTCCGTATCGCTTTCCCTTTCCTTATCATCATCACCAAATTCTCATATGTTTCTATCGTCTCATCCATATCTTGAAGGTACACGATATAATTGATAATTTCATAATTTACATAATTTGAGTATCAATTTTCTGTACTTTTCTTAGTTATTTCTCTTGTATTTTGTGTATATTACGTTTGTTTTGAGTTTTATAGGTACATTTGAGTTACATGATGTGAAATAAGAAAATTAGAAGCTAAAGTCAATGTACGAAGTCATTGGGGATTGATAGGCACAAAGCTAGTGAGCACACGAGTCTCTAATGCATCAAAACAGATAAGAAAGAATGAAGAAGAAATCAAGGATTCAAAAATATAGTTGATTCTATGGGTTTTAAGACCAAGATACCCAGAGAACAAGCCATCAGAAAACAAATAAAAGAAGTTGATGGTCCCCAACTAGCCATGGTGTTATTTGTAGTCTCAGGTGGGCTCGGTATGCAGAGAAAAATGGTGATTTCCAAGGTCAGAAGATGGAGAATGAATCTGAGATGAAAAATGATGTTCTAGCTACGGGGTTACGAATCTGTGAGTAGGAGATGATGATGGTGTGATATTCGTGGAAGTGAAAACAATGAGAAAAAATTGATTGTGTTTGCTCAAGAATGAAGAGACGGAGAAAGAAAGAATGATGACGGTGAATTGCCGATAACTGATGGGTTTGTTACTGATTGACATCGATGCTTGATGGTGGAGAATTGAAGTAGTAATTAAGGTTCTTGGTTGATTAGTAAACATGGGTTTATGAATGAAGCCGGTGATTTGGAAGGAAACATGAAAGTAGGTTGATTAGAGGATGGAATTGTCGTGATGTGCTTGATTGCTTGTTAATGAATGGGTTTGTTGTTGAATGTGTTAAATCAGTGTTGGAAGGAGTTTATGATGTTTGAAATAACAATATAATTCATGTTGAATTATCAACCGGAACTGCACGCAAGATGTTCACTAAAATGCTCAAGAGAAAAGTCTTGAGTAGAATTAGAAGAGTTGAATATGTGAGGCGTAATAATCTATTTTGGTCCTTTGAGCTATGGGCTTCTTGTGAACCTGATTTGGCTTGGAGTGAATGGGCTATTTTCTGGCGTTTGATTTGGATTTGGAAATTGAATAAATGCACTTGTTTTAGGAAAGGATTCTATTCATAGGGTTTGTGCAAGGTAGAAAGCTATATAAGGGCAACTTTAACAAAAAAAATGAGAGATATCTAAGTTTTTACCTAGTTCTCTTCTCACCTATTCTACTTCTTTTTATAGGTTCGCGTGGGGAAGATTTTTCACATCTAGGGTTTGTAAATTATTTCTTTAATTCAATTTTGTGAACTCCAATTATTATGCGTAACTAGTTTTCTTTTATTGGTTAAGGGAATAGTTGGATTTTTCAAACATGATTCTATGAATAATACATTAGTTTTGTCTCAATATTATCGTTCATGATTCTCTATAATATCTAATTGATTGAATTTACATTCACATCTAAAGCTAATTTAAAGCTTATTATACGTAAAAGTGATACTCCTTGAATACAAGTAGCATAACTGTGGTTATTGCTTGTAGCGATATATCCTAGTAATCTCAAGTGGATCATGACCTTTGTTAAATTAAATTAGTGCGCTTTCCACGTTCAATTGCATTGATTATCCTAATTTCATGAATCTTAATGCTCATCAAAATTAAACTTGATTAGTGCTTTTTACACGTTAGGTTGTTCTTTTGGTAGAATTCATATCCACATATTTTAATGTGTTTGTTAATGACTTGAGAAAATTTACGGGATATTCTTGCGATCAAGGTATTCTAGGGCTTTTGATAAAACGAGATTAAATATCAATTCTAATCATTAAGACAAGAACATGTTTTGTGAATGAAAACGAAACCTTGACCAGTACTCTTAACTCTTTGATTCTTTTCTACAATTTATTAGCTTTCTTAATTAGTTTAATTATTTGAACATCGAAAATCCCCTCGTTTATATAGGATTTTGAAACCGAATAACAACCAAGACCTCCTCGTGGGAACAATCATTTCTTACCCTTGCTTCATAATAAATCTTAAGTAGTGAGAAAGTAATAAATAATTTTGACGTACTGCGACACACATCAATAATCAGCGTCACAACTCGACGGATGTCTTGCACCAACACTTGTGCTAAAATGATGCGCAATCCGGTCATTAAGAAATTGTTGTCGGATTTCATCTCTCACCATCACCCCATTCAAAAACCTCACCATTTTAGTGTTTTCCCTTTGATTTTTTCATTGATTTTTTTTTTGTTATATCAGAATATCTACTTCTTTTTATATCGATTAGATCTGATCAGATTTGTTGTTTCAAAACGTACTGGGTCAAAGTCTCTATTAATATGTGTTTGATTCCTTTATGAGTTGTTATAGCATTATGATATCTCCTTTCAATGTTCTTTCAGAACGTTTCTCCTGCTTGTGTTCAACCGGTTAGTATTATCTATCTATCATTTTATCCAACATATGGATTTTGCAAAAATTCAAATTATGATATATATATTTTTTTCCTTTTCTAGATTAAACTAACTTTTCAATAATTACGCGCAAAAAAGTTATATTCAAGATAAAAGTTTATGGATCATCCTGTATTTTTATACGGCAAGAGAATAATCAACCACGTCATTTTCTTGGGCCAAACAAATCATTTAACCTGTATGAAATAGGTAAACAAGGGTAATCTTGATTAGTTGCATTCTCAAATTAAGTTTGCTCAAATTTAGACACGTTGTCGACATTCAAATTCTTTAATATAATTTGAATCGCTTATGTAGGTACAATTATTGCCAAACTCTTTAAATTCTCTAGTGATAAGGATCTTCCTTAGCGTGTCCTCAGCAGACCCAAGGACACGCATAAATGTTGTTACATCATCAAAAATGCTTGTAAGACTTCTTGGCATGTTACTGAATTCAACTGCATTCTGGTTTAGCTTTTCATTGTTCTTTCGAAAAGTTCCAGACAAATCACGTTTGCAGTTTACGTCGATTACTGTACAGAAAAATGACTACATCAAGTTATTCTTGAGCGGATTTCCTTATAATGTTCCACCCATTTTTGATTATCCACAGATGAAATTTTTTAATTTTGGTAGTATTTCCTTATTCAAATGATGTAACATTTTTTTTTTCGCCATTGCAGGTATAATTATTGCCAAATAAATATCTTGGTTTGTCATTTTGATTCAATTTATGTAACTCTATGTATATTGGTCTTTCAATTTATGTAACATATTCTATTTCGTAGTACAGTTAAGAAAATAAATTTTTCTACCCTCCCCATATATTCTCTTCTATTGTAGGAAGGAATTTTTTTTTTTTAATAAAACCCTGCATTTTATTAACTAAGTCAAGAAATACATCAGATATTCCATTTCTTTTTTGTCTAATTTAGAGAAAATAATGTTTTATCAATTACAAATTGTATATGAGATGATATTTGCTGAAGCTTTCTGATTCTTGCTTCTTTTGCCAATTTTTCTGCTGATTTGTTGTATTTTCTGTTGATGTATTGGACTTGAGCTTGAGGTAGTTTTCCCAAAATAGTAATAGTTTGTTGGATAGTGTTATCAGATATCCATTGTGTCGTTGTACTTTTATGCATGATGTTATCTGCAAGTTGTTTACAATCTGTATAAATGGTTACACTTGATAATGTATTGTATTGGAGCCAGTATGAAGCCTTAAGGAGAGCTGCAGCTTCTGCATGAAGAGCTGAGGATGCCAACCTGATCCCGCTTCGATATGCATGAAAGATTCATTGTCTATTGAATATAAAATGCAAGCATAACCCATGGATAAATCTTCTTCTTTGAAAGATGCTTCGATGAATATAATCCAGTTTGTTTCTCCAAACGTACCGATCTCATTTGAAGATGCAAGATTTAAGTTCTGACCGACGGTTGTAGAAAAATTGTATTTATCTTCTTGAAATAAATTGTTTATTTGGTCGATTAGGTTATTGGGAGATGGAGTGGTTCTATCAAAGATTACCGAACATCTGTGTTTCCAAATAAACCAAAGTATGGTAGCTATTTTGTTTGAGAGTTTAGAATGAGTTGGGGAGCTTAACCAGGAAAAAACCCACTTTTTTATCGAGGAGAAATTGTTAGGTTCAAGGGATAAAGAGTAATAAAACCAAATGGTTCTTGAAAATGGGTAATCTAAAAAGAGATGTTGTTCAGATTCAATGATGTTGGAAGAACAAAGGGCGCATGGAGAATCTATCTCTGGATTAAACCTAGCCAAGCGGTTGTTAGTAGGAAGAATATTATTGGCTAGTTCCCAAATGAATAGTTTAATCCTTGGTATAGCTTTTAAATTCCAAATTTTCTTCCACGGAAAATTATTATTACTATTTGTGCAGTCTATTAAATAATTATAAATTTTTTTGACCGAGAAAGATCCTGAAGGACGGTGTTTCCATTTTAAGGTATCAGAAAACTTTAAGTTCGAAAAGATGGAAAGAATTTTGTTTTGTAATTCTCGAAGGAATATATTGTCAATTAAAGGGATATTCCAATGTCCATTTGTGTTATTAGATGATTAACTAATTGAGGAGAATTTTCACTATTACTAAGAGGATTAGGAATATTATGAATATTGGGAAACCAAGGATCATTCCAGATATTAGTGGATTTGTCATCTTTAATTTGCCAAATGTAGTTATCTTTAATTATATCTAAACCTTTTTTAATATTGGTCCAAATCCAGGATAAATTTGATTTTTTCCTTGAGTTAAAGGGTGAGAATTGGGAAAATATTTTGTTTTTAAAATTTGGAGCCATAGGCTATTTGGTTCTAGAATGAGTCTGCTTGCAAGTTTTGTTAAGAGAGCTATATTAATTTGTATGAGTTTTTAATTCCTAGGCCTCCTTGAGATTTAAGTTTACAAAATGTGGACCAAGCTTTTAAGTAACTACGTTTTCCTCTTTTTTTTTTTTTTTTCTATCTTTATTCCACCAAAAGTCTCTTTGAATACGATCAAGTTTATCTAAAGTATTTTTTGGTAATGCAAGATATTGTATTTGATAAGTAGGGTAAGATTGTAAAATGGATATGATGAGGACAGTTTTACCCGCTTGGGAAAAGAGTTTAGATTTCCAACCTTGAAGGGACGAATAATACTTTTGAAGCAATGGTTCAAAATTTTCTTTTATATTTTTATCGAAAAAGAGGGGGTACCCAGGTATTTGTCATTTTTAGAAAGAAATTGGGCTTTTAAAATTTTTGCAATAATTTTACCATATTTATGGTGAATTTTAGGACTGAGAAAGAGACCTGTTTTTTTTAAATTAACTAATTGCCCCGTGATTTGACCAAAGAGATTAAGAATTTCTAATAAGTTTTTTGTTTTTTCCTAAATCAGCTTTGGTAAAGAGAAAGCAATTATCGACGAAAAAAAGGTGAGAGATAGTTGGGGCATCTTTTTTAATTTTAAAACCCGAAATTTTCCTATTCAAAATGGCTTTATCAAGAATTCTAGATAAAATTTCCATACAAATAAGGAAGAGATAGGGTGAGAGTGGATCACCTTGTCTAATTCCTCTAGATGTCTGGAAAAAAGGTCCGGGAGAGCCATTAAAAAAATTGAGAAAGAGGAAGTGGTTACACATTGCATTATAAGGTTGACCCAAGAAGAATTAAACCCAAAGGCTAATAAAGCATTTTCTAAAAAAGGCCACTCCACCCGATCAAATGCTTTAGAAAGGTCAAGTTTTAACGCAAGGAAACTTTTTTTGCTTTAGATGTATTCATGAAGTGGATTAATTCATGGGTAATGATGATATTATCAGTGATTTGCCTGCCGGGAAGGAAAGCCGATTGATTTGGAGAGATAAAATGATTACGAAGCGGTATTAAACGATTTGCTAATATTTTAGATATTATTTTATAAAAAATATTATTTAAATTTATTGGTCTAGAATCCGTTGGGGTTTGAGGTGCTTGAGTTTTTGGGATTAAGGTTAAAAAGGTTGAGTTAAGGTCCGCGGGAAGGACTCCGTTTTCAAAGAAATTTTGGATTTGCTTAATGATTTCAGGTCCAAATATATCCCAATGTGCTTTAAGAAAGCCCGATTGGTATCCGTCTGGGCCCGGAGCACCCCAAGAGTTCATCTTATTTAAGGTATGCCAGATTTCATCATGTGACAGAATAAGTATAAGAGAATCATTTTTAGCTTGAGAGATACAAGGAGTAATAAACTCATCTACGGAGATATTGTTACCAAAATATTGGGTTGAGCTAATCTGAGTGAAGTGTTGTTTAAGAAGAGAGTAGATTTGATTCTTATCTTGAAGCCACATACCAGAGCGGTCTCTAAGAGAGTTGATAGAGTTCAATCTTTTCCTATTAGAAGCAGTAGCATGGAAATATTCTGTATTTTGAATAAATTTTTTTAAAAATTTATCTCTTGATAATTGGTGGTAGTAATCATTTTTTATTTTATACCGTTTACCAAGTTCTTCTCGCAAATCTTTCTGTTTTTTAATTGTTAAGCTGTAATGTCCAGACTTATGTAAATTTTCTAATTTGGAATTTAGTATTTTAATCTTTTTATGAATATTTCTAAAAATTTCTTGATTCCATTTTGTAAGGTCTACAAAGAGGTGATTGAGTTTAGAAGATATGGTTAGATCAGGGTTCTCAACGTTATGCTGGTACCCGGATTTTTTTAAGAAATCAAATAAAGTTGGGTGAGAGGTCCAAGATCTAAGGCATGTAATGGTTTATGAAATCTTTCTAGGGAAGGATTAGAGTCTGATAAAAGAGGTGATGGTCAAAACCAACTCTTGCTAAATGACGTACCTTTGTGTTAGGAAATTGTTGTATCCATTTAAACGATACTAGTCCTCTGTCGATTCTTTCACAGATATTTGTTTTTCCTTGAAGATTATTTGACCATGTAAAATGGTCTCCTTCATATCTTGCATCGACTAATCCCAGAGAATCAATGACCTGCAAGATGAACGATTTGCTATTCGAGCTAGTGTTAGATTTATTCCCTCCCTGTTTTTCCGAAGAATTCATAATAAAATTCAGATCTCCTATTCAGAGCCATGGGTTTTCCATTTGAAGACCAATCTGCTGTATATGGGACTATTGCGCTATCTTATCCTCAGAATCAATAGCTTCATAAACATAAGTCAGATTCGCAGGATTTTCATTAATCACTAATTTAAAATGACAGACGTTGAACATTGTGGATATCAATTCTAAGTGAATATTATTATGCCAGGCTATTACAAGCCCCTTAGCTCTCCCAATAGAGGGGACGATAAACTAGTCAAAGAAATGCGATTTCTTTAACAAAATTTCCATTTTTTACACGGAAGCTTTGGTTTCAGAAATGAAAGTTAAATCAGGGTTATAGTATTGACACAGAAATTAAGGTGATATTTTGTGATGAGAGTGCCAATCCCTTGTATATTCCAAGGTAATATTTTCATGAAGAAAAAATAGAATGACAACTGAAAATAAGAGACACTTTAAACAGAGACAAAGCAAATAGAGATACAGGAAAATGGGAAAGAACTGAATTTTAAGGCTAATGAGATGTAACAGAATAAATAGATTAAAAAGAGAAGCACTAAACAGATAATAAGGACAGAAAAATAATAGAGAAAGGTTAGATTGTAGAGAGTAATAGAACTTAAACAAATAAAAGAACAGATAATAATCCGAGAATGATAAAGGAAAATTTGAAAAATAACCGATAAAAACAGAACAGATGTTCTAAAGGGAAATAAGCATAAGAAAACAAAAAGCAAGAAAAAGGTGGAAAACTAGAAAGCCGGAACAACAACAAGGAAAATAAAAGAGCTGGAAACAAACCAAAAGAAGAGTTCATAGACTCTGACATATTCAAGATACAACAATTTCATAATTTGATCGGCAAAAATGATCTGTAGGGGGGTATGCTGCTGAGTTCAGATGGAGGTATCACTAGTCTCTTGATCAGTGTCTGAAGAATAACTATATCCCTGTCATGCTGAACCATCACAGGAGGAATTTGAATTTGTTGGTCAGCTTTTGCTGGTCATCTTCTGCTTGTAGTTTGATCTGCTTGCTTCTGCTTGTTGCTGAGCATGATGGAAGGCAAAGTAATCTTGCATATTGTGACCATATAAGTCACAATAACCACACCAGTTGAAATAAATGTTGTGAACTCAAAAATTATATTGTTAACCAGTCCTATAGTATTTTCCGGATTTATAAGGAATCTCAGAAGTTGCCTGAATCCAATACTTTGCCTAGACAGAGATAGAGAGATTACCAAAAGGAAGTCAAGATGGATAGCAAAAGACAAACGTTGGCCAATAGCTAAGGGAAAAGATTAAGCAAAGAGGAAAAGAAACTTTTCTCAGATGGAACCAGATTAGAGTATCAACAGAATACTCCCACTTTTTACACTTTACAGAATTTAAAAAAGAAGACTACAAGACTAGATTTTCTCAAAGAAAAGCCACCATGAACTGGCCACAGAAAGGAGAAATTTAATCCTAACAACAAAACAAATTCTTTCTATAGGAGAAACAAACATTCCTATAACAAAATTCATCCAGGACAAAATGATTCTCATTACTCAAGTTCAATAAAATCTGAAACTGGTTTGAAAATTGAGACACATCACCATGCTAAATTGCAGACATAGTAATACAGAAAAAACAGCAAGGAAACATAGTGATAAAATGATTCCCATTACTCAAGATCAATAAAAAACCAGAGATGAAATAGAGAAAATAAGTCTGATAAAGGAAACATATTAGCTTGAGATGCATAACACAGAGTGAGAATTTAACTAAAAAGAAACCAGAGGTTAAAATGATGAAATATTTAGGGTTTGAGATATTTAATTTGCAAATTCCAATTGAGAGGAACCAAATTGGTAAAGAACAATTCGTTTGGGAAGGATGAAGCATCAGATGTATCAAAAAACTAAGAAGAAATCAGAAGAAAGGCAAAGAAGATTAAAAGGGATGGGAAAAACTAGCAAGTAATCAGATTCAAGCAACATGGATGACTGATTAAATAACATCTTCCATTTAAGGTAAATGATTACCTGACTCCATTGATTAAAATTCCTCCATGGGGGACGGAATATTCTGATACTGACTTCATGGATTAAAATTCCTCTTCTCTCCCTTTTGAAGAGCTTCATCAAATTCATACCCCCCAAACAATTATTTCCAATCAATAAAATTGTGTAAATAAATACCTGAACAACTAAATTAGCCGCTCATGGCTAAAAAAATGAAGAAAAACTGAAGAAAGAATAAGGGAAATTGAAAAACAAAAAAAGATAACTAGATCTGATAAATCCAAAAGATTGAAGGTTGGAAAAGCTAAATCATGAACAAAGGGATAATTTTAAGCTTGAAACTTAGACATGCAAAAGATTTGGTCTGCAAAAATGGTGAAAATCGGTGATGGTGGGCCCTAAATACTTTCTCAAAAGTCCAAAAGAATAAGTGTGCCTAAGGTTTAGCTTCACCAATTCAATGGAATTACTAAGCAATATGGATCAATGCTCTTATCTCGATACTTGAAGTAAAGCTCATTGATTATCACATTCTTATCGGTGATCTCTAGACACTTGAGTATTTACCTTGAAGAAAGTATTGTTGATTACGGCACTATGTGAGTGTGTTAAAAATCCGACTCGTGTTTATCCCTAATAATTTCGTTTTGGTTCATTTTAAGGTGTATAAACTGGCTGGGCCAAATGTCCTATGATTGTGGTTTTTAAAAAAATTTCCAACCAATATGCGTTGATATCTCTAAATTCCATGGTAATATTTTAAATCATTACAACCCACTAACTCATAAGTCCGAAGCGTATAACCCCCTGTTATTGTTAATAATTGTTATTGACGCGTAACTCATAAGTCTGAAGCGTATAACCCCCTATTATCGTTAATAATTGTTATTGACGTGTAACCACCAAACGTAAATCATTTATTATAATAAATTCTCTTATTTGTGTAACGCAGCGACATTGTGTTAGCCACAAATTTCCTAACTACGAATAGTAGATTATCATAAAATTTAACCAATTGAATTCTAAACTACAAACGACATTTAAATGTTTTAAAGTAGAACCTCAGGGTACATCTCGTATATCGTAGTAATGATATCCAGCAGTATTTCTCCCATCGACAATCTTAATCTTCTTACAGTGGTGCATCTCGACAAAATTACGTAAAACTTTTTACGACTAAACACCGGTGTTATTAAATCTATTCTCATAAATTTTACCGACTTATTGATTTGCACTGTTAATTTTGTTGGCCGTAACGGCATGTGCAGTATCGTATATCCAGTTTCTGTTAATTTTTGTAATTCTTTGTCACAATATTATTTACAAATTTTGGGAAAATAATAATTTATCACCCAAAATACCGGCTGTAAAAAAAGAATTGTACACTTCTTTCCCATTTTTCTTAAAAGGGGAGAGAAGAAAAAAGAATTGTATACTTCTCTCCCCTTTTTTTTAAAAGGGGAGAGAAAAAAAAAGAATTGTACACTTTTTTCTCCTTCTTCCTAAAAGGAGAGAGAAGTATCAGCCTAGCCAAAGTCTACCATAGCGCGTTTTACACAATTACTTTGTTTGAATGAGTTTATAGTTTTTTTTTTATATGAAGTACCTGGATGGTAGAATGCAAACTCAGTAGTTACCATCTTTGTTAAAAATATAAACAATTATATTAAAGAGCATCTTCAATTATCGAAATTCTAGCATTACATGATAGGTGAAGGAAAAACTTTAGGAAAAATAAACATAGCAAACTTTAACGGACACATTGTCGACAATTTTCTAACGATAAATTTTAAGTCTTCTTCTTCTTCTCTAGTGAAAAGGGAACTGCTACCGGTAATTTTTGACTGATTTTCTCTGTTTTATGGTCAATGATACTATTATACCAGCAATGGAGTGGTTGTGATGGAATTAGTGAATGGGTGGAATTGAATCTTCATACAAATAATAAAAATATGATAATGATAGGGATATGGTCACTTGCTTAACCATGTTAATTTGGTGAGTCATTAATTCTCGGATCATGGCATTCACCTCAAAAAATTGTACTAACCAAATAATAACATATTCAAAAAAAATTACAGCCATATCAAGAAAGGTGCACCTTATTAGCAAGGTCTCTAAAGCGTATAACCCCCTATCATTGTTAATAATTGTTATTGACGCGTAACCACCAAACGTAAATCTTTTATTATAATAAATGCTCTTATTTTTTCTACGCAACGATATTGTGTTAGCCGCAAATTCCCTAATTATGAATAGTAGGTTATCGTAATATTTAACCAATAAAATTCTAAACTACAAAGGACATCTAAATGTGTTAAAGCAGAACTTCAGGATACACCATGTTTGTCGTAGTAGTGACATCCGACAGTGTTTCTTCCATCAACAATCTTAATCTTCTCGATGTGGTGCATCTCGAGGAATCGTAAAGCTGTCTATGACTAAACACCGGTGTTGTTAAATCTATTCTCACAAATTTTACCGACTTGTTGATTTGTGCCGTTAATTTTGTTGGGCCATAATGGCATAGGCCGTATCACATATCCGGTTTCTGTTAATTTTTGTAATTCTTCGTCATAATATCATTCACAGATTTTGGAAAAAATAAATTTTGTCACCTAAAGTACCGGCCGTAAAAAAAGAATTGTGCACTTCTCTCCCCTTCTTCTTAAAAGGGGAGAGAAGAAAAAAGAATAGTACATTCCTCTCCCCTTCTTCTTAAAATGAGAGAGAAGTATAAGCCTAGCCGAAGTCTACCATAGCGCGTTTCACACAATTACTTTGTTTGAATGAGTCTACCGGTTTTTTTTGTATGAAGTATCTGGATGGTAGGATGCAAACTCAGTAGTTACCACCTTTTTTAAAAATATAAAATTAAATTAAAGAGCATCTTCAATTGCCGAAATTCTAACATTACATGATAGGTGAAGGAAAAACTTTAGAAAAACTAAACATAGCAGACTTTAACAGACACACTTTACATCGACAATTTTCTAACGGTACTGGGGAGGTCTCAGCCACTGTTTTTATTATTTTCTATACACCCTTTCTTTTCTTTGATATGTTGGGAAGATAATGAGAGGGCTCTAATCTTTAATATGTAGCATAAATTCTTTATATTGAGGTCTCTAAATGGAAGGTGAGTGTAACTGATCTATCCAACGTAATAGATTTGATTCATAGTTGAATTCATGTTATACTTTTCGTAAGTAATCTGGTAATCAATTGGAGTCCTGAAGATAGTCACTAAAGCTTGTTCAACCGCTTCTGTCCCATTCTACTGGATTCATCAATTGGCCCATATTATTAGATTGAAATAAACTCAGATTATGTACCTGTTGTTTATAAAATTAATATTCCTACTGTTTTAGGGTGAAAAACAAACGTAGGGTAGAATCATACTTTTAAGTAGGTTCGAGAGATCAAAATCGAATATGACGAGCCTAAACCAAGAAATGGCCGTTCATGTCCTGCTTCAATCACAAAGGTGGAGAAGATTGAGGTAGGTCTTAGGGGAGGGAAGCAAAGAAGGTTGGAAAATATCAGTGTGATAGGTAATGTGAAGAAGAAAGGATTATCTAAGAGGAATCACTTTTTCTATATGTTTTTGTTTCTCCATACTGATTGTCTCGTCTGTTCTTGTTTCGAATAGATGAGAATCATTTATTTATAGCTCAAAGGAGACACATTGATTTCTCGTAAGTCGTGGAAGTTAGGGAGAGATGGAGAAATGATGATTATGGAGATTGTAGTGGGGTGGTTCCCGGAAAGTAGGGAAGACCTGTCTGACCACTACTCCTCATCCTCTCAACTGCTATATAACCACCCACTTCTTGTTACCTTTTTGTTCGTGGAGGTGGTGTCACCACCCACGATACTGTAGACCGCCAGACCAATACCCCAATGAGCATCCCCCCATGTGTTGTATTTGATATCTCGTGGAAATAGTGGAGTCATGAGCCATTATTGTTTTGATTAAGTCAAGTCAAATGACTTGCTAAGTCAGTGAGGCAAGTTGTGCGACTCACTAGTTTGATAATCAGACTAATTAGTATCGAGTCTGAGAAGTTTAGTGTTCATATACTTTCTTGAAAGTAACATGGCATATTTAATGGCTAAATATTAGCTCATAAGTGAATTATCGTAAGCCTGAGAGGCATTTGAGACCAAATGTTGTAGAGGGTCTCTTAAGCAGGGTGACCTATTAGAATTCATATAGGATTTAACATTGGACCTATATTGAGAAGAAAAACGTATTTCTGAGCGAAGTAGCTAGCATAGCTAGGATTAGCTACATGTTAGCTCATTTGGTATGAAAGGCTAATGTGTTAAGATCTCAGGAATAAGACCAATATGCACAACCTCTAGTAAATATCAATTATACTAAGCCTAGGAAGCTAATATCAAGGAGGTTTGAAGTTAGCACTTCAATAGTATAGTTAGCACTAAGGTATTAACGTTAATGCATTTGTGGCCAAGTTGATAGACACATTTATGTGTCTAGTTTGTTCCCAATCTTTATAATGTTGGAACTCAATTTTATACTAATATTATGTTTTTATGTATGTGTAGGTGTTTTTAGGAAATAAACATTTTTAGAAAAATCAGCTCGAACATTACTAAAGGCACCCCCATGACATGTGCTAAAGGGACCCCAAAAGAGGATAGGGGACACCATTTTCTTCTCAAATTTCAAACAGAATTTTGTCTGGAAAAGAGTTGCACAATTAGGATTCGATTTTTGGAGGTGTTTGGGAGAAATTCAATCTCAAATTTCTCTTGGGCTGGACTTAATTGAGCTAAACAAGGAAGGTATAGTGATCGTTTCTGAAAAGTGGTAAAAATGTATTCATTCGCTGAGACTTGTGAAGATTCGTTTTAGACCTAGTTGTGAATTAAACTAGAAAATAAGTAAAAGATATTAACAATATTGGGAAGAACTGGAACTCAAGATTCCACCAAAATCACTTCTGAATGATTTCTACAATGATTCTTTAACAATTATAGCTCTTTTATTGACTCTGTTTCTTTGCCAAAGTATATTTCTAAAACATTTACTGTAAATCATAAGCATAACGCATCAAAAGCTCTTAAGTCCCAGCATACACCATCAAACAAAATCACAACTAATTAAGAAAAATCATAAATAAATTAAAAATCAATGCAAAAGTCATAAAAAATAAAAAATAGTTATCATCCATTCATGAAATATGGCTTCCTTCATTGTCCCAGTGGTTGGGTTTAGCTCATCATGCTCAAACACTCTTAAAAGATTGGTACATGGCTCAAAAATTGTTAAAAAGATGAAAATAAGCTAAAAATAACGTAACATGGAATCTGCAACGTTTTTGGGACGTCATAGATTAACTGTTGCAACGCTGCTTGAAGATAAATGTTGCATAGCGAAGATAAACATTGCAAAATGGTTGAAGAAACCGTGGTAAAGTGGTTGAAAAAACCGTTGCCTTTTCTTCTGTTCTTCAGCAGTAGCAGAATCTTTTCCGGAGTGATTTTTCTTCGCTCTGTTAGCCTCCTGAGCTCGACCCAACCACTTATTCTCTTTTGTGACTTAAATAACCCTGTTTCTACACCACATTCCCAAAAATCCCGAAGATATTTCCTTCCTCAATTCCCCCCCCCCTTCCCGATGATTTTTTTCTCGATGTCTTTGCTTTATATAGGCTTGGTAACCTAATAAGCTTTCCTTAATCGATAAGGATTAGAAAATCTCTCCACAACCAACTCTAAATCGTGTTAATCTGAATCTCATGATAAAACAGGTTTAAGGAAACTGTGTTGATTCTCTAGCCATTTTTACGGCGTAAAACTCTCACTGCATACGCGTATAAGCAAGTGTAGATTGTTTCTTAAGTTTGATAATTCAAAGTCACCTAAAAATACCTCAAAACTCGCTCCAAAGTAAACTCGGAAAAATTTCACGCGTAAATAATTTTCTCCCGCCACTTTTCGGATTTGAATTTGAAATGGGGTTGCCTCTAACCAAAGATTGGGTCCCTTTAGCAGTCGGCCTGAGGTGCCTTTATCAAATTTTCTCGGGTGCTTTTATCAGTTTTTTTGAGACGATTTTTTCATAAATATTTATTTTCCAAAAATACCTACAGAGACATAAAAACCCATAATAAGTACAAAATAAGTGATAATAAAATAGAGAATGTAGGACAAATAAGACACAAAAATGTGTCTATCATGCAATTGTTGGATTCAATTAAATTGGACTGGATCATCGGATTGAAGAAAAACAAAGCAAACTTTATTCCCGTGAATTATTCTCGGGATTTTCTTTGTTATTTTTGGAAGAGTTGCGTGTGTCTGACTCTATGATCGTGTGTGGAAAGTGAAGGAGATAAATAAGGAGATTAGTCCAGCTGCAGACGCGTGAGAGAGATGGAAAAGGAAATTATTCCCGTGGAGAATAAAAAAATTCAAGAGAAGATATTTGGAATTAATTCGAGAGATTGGAGGTGTTGTTGGGTATAAAAAGGGTGTTGGAGTCACATCAGAGGGTTATCTAGAGTTTAGAGAGAGTTTGGAGACAAGCAGGGCGAGAAGTCACGAGTTGAAAAAAAAAGTTTTTGTTGCTGAAGAACACGAAAAACAAAGAATAGGCAATGGTTCCTTTAACCATTCTGTCACGGTTTCTTCATCCCAACTGCGACATTTATCTTCCGCTTTACAAAGTTTATCTTCAACTCTAAAACACTTGCTTTGTAACAGTGAGTCTGTAACGCCTATAAATGTTGCAAACTCGTTGTTTTATATTTTTCTCTCCATTTCATCTTTGTTAGCAATTTTTGAGCCCTTAATAAATATTTTGAGATGTTGTTTACCAATGTGAGCTAATTCTCACGTAACCAAGGCAATAGAGGAAGTTATTTACGCATGATTAATGGGTAATTATTTTATTTTCTCTAGTTTAATTATATAATTTACTTAATCACTGCTTCTGCAGAGTTTTAAATTGTTTGCATAATTTTATTAATTATTTTTGATTCAATTTGATAGGTTATAGTTTGTTAAATCAGTTGATAATCTATTCTTTATGGGTACAAATAATATTTGAGAATATGTCTGATTGTTAGTGACTTCAGAAATAAAAAGAATTAAAAGGTGACTATGGTTTTGAAATATTTATAACATCATTCAATTATGTGTAGTAGTGGACAAACTAGCAATCCTCAAGTTCCACCAGGGTTTAGTTAACCCAAGAACCCACTAAATTCAACTTACTCTCAAAACCCTTCTGAGAATATAATGACTAGCTTAGAGGAATCACTTTCTATGTTAGCAAAGAGCCAGGTCAACAAGAAACCAAGAAGAATTTTCAAACTAGTGCCCAAACTCTTGCTAAGTTAGAACTTCAACTAAGCCAAATAGCTAAGGCTCTAAGTGAGAGAGAGAACAGAAGGTTCCCTAGTCAAACAGATCCTAATCCCAAAGGAGAGAAACATTTCAATTCTGTGAACTCTGTTACAACCCTTAGGAGTGGTCGAGTGGTAGACAATAAGGTAACCATGCCCGATAGTGAACATGATGTAGTTCACCCTTCTGAGCCAGTAACTGAAGAGACTGATAGAGTGTCTAAAGAGTCTAATGCGGTTCCTGAGAAATCCGATTTTGTGCCCAAAGCCCCATTCCCACAACTGCTACTACCAACTAAGAAAGAATCCAACTTTAATGATATATTGGAGATTTTTAAGCAAGTCAACATAAATCTTCCTTTATTAGATGCAATCAGGCAGATTCCTACTTATGCCAAGTTCCTTAAGGATCTTTGTACGCGAAAGCGAAAACTTAGTGTACATAAGAAATCCTTTTTAGCTAGTCATGTAAGTTCATATATCCAGAAAAACACAACCCCTAAGTACAAAGACCCAGGTTCCCCTACCATTTCTTGCACAATAGGTAACTACCATGTTGAGAAAGCGTTACTTGACTTAGGATCCATTGTTAACTTACTTCCGTACCATGTGTACCTCCAGCTAGGACTTAGTGACTTAAAATATAACACTCCAGTTAACTGATAGGTCGGTGAAAATTCCTCATGGTGTTATAGAGGATGTTCTTATTGAGGTCGACAAGTTTATTTATCTAGTGGATTTTTTATCCTAGATACCCAACCTGTCCCTGACCCAGAGAACCAAATACGTATGATTTTAGGTCGCCCATTTTTAGCTACATCTAATGCGGTCATAAACTGTCGAAATGGTATTATGAATTTGTCTTTTGGTAATATGACTGATAGGTGCATAATTTACATATTTTAAGTATCATTTCCTTATAATTATTTTCTAGATTTTATGTGAATTATTGTGTTATTATTACTTTTGTAGTTATTGTGTTTTATTAGGTTACATCTCTGAAAGAAGAGAAATTGAGCTCTACAAGGAAGAATCGATAAACACCCAGTGTATATCATTCAAATCCAGGACTTTTACTTTTTCGTTATTTCGTAATCTACAGGGTATGATACCTTATAGCTTCACAGTGACAAGTCATTTCCTCGTCACTTTGGGTCTCTCGTTTTCGATCTTCATCGGGATCACAATCGTGGGATTTCAGAGGAACGGGCTTTTCTACCATCCGTCCTGTAGATAATTGAAAGACGAATCAAACACAAAAAGAATGAGGTCATTCGGAGTTCTTATGAAGAAGTTATGAGCAAAACCGTGAAACCAACTTGGATTTGGTATCTGTTGGGCCTTATTGGGCCTGCGTGGGAAGAGAAATAAAGAAGCGTTTTGGGCTCGTATTTGACGTGAAAAATTAGGGTTTTTGTTGGTTTTTGAGGAGGTTAAGTCTCCTAATTGGATAAGGAATCAAAAGGAAGTGGAAAAGTTTAATGAGACTAGGTTTCCTAGTTGGATAAGGATCAAGAGGAGGCTACCAAAGCCTATATAAAGGGGAGCCTAGATACAATTTTGAAGACACCTTCTCACAGATAGAAAACAAGGGTTTAGTTTTGCTTTTCAAAATCAGTTTATGATTTTGCTTAATATTTTAATGGCTTTTAAGAAAGCTATGTCTAGCCAAACCCAACCACTGGGACAATAGAGGAAGCCATATTTCATGAATGAATGGTAACTATTTTTGATTCTTAATGATTTTTGCATTGATTTTAATTGATTTATGATTTTTCTTAATTAGTTGTGATTTTTTTTGATGGTGTATGCTGGGACTTAAGAGATTTTGATGCGCCATGCTTGTGATTTACAATTAATCTTTTTAGAAATATACTTTTGGCAAAGAAACAAAGTCAATAAAAGAGCTATAATTGTTAAAGAATCATTGTAGAAATCATTCAGAAGTGATTTTGGTGGAATCCTGAGTTCTATTTCTTCCCAATATTATTAAAATCTTTTACTTATTTTCTAGTTTAAATCAAAATTAGGTCTAAAATGAATCTTCACAAGTCTTAGCGAATGAACTATTTTTACCACTTTTCTAAAACGATCAATGACTATTGGGATGAATATTTTCAATATTAGTAAGCAACCCCCTGAGCTAGATGATACGTACATTGAAGAGGTAAACATGATAGGAACATTAGTTCAGGAGTCATTACTAAACACTTTGTTAGAAGATCCATTAGAGAAATGTCTAGCCCACTTTGGATTTGATTTTGATGATGATAATGTGATTAATGAGGTGAATGCTTTGTTAGATTCAACCCCTTTGATAGACACTAGTAATGGATGGAGACCTAACTTCGAACCACTAACAGTTACTAAGTCTACCCTAATTCCTTTTTTAGAAGATCCTTCTAAGTTGGACCTTAAACAATTACCAGATACCCTGAAGTATGTATTTTTAGGCCCATCTGAGATTTTACCTGTGATTGTAGCATCCGACTTGGATAGTGATCAGGAAAGTAGGCTAGTGACCGTGCTTCAAGACAATAAGGAAGCCTTAAGGTGGATCATAACAGACATTATGGGTATAATCCTACTGTTTGTATGCATCAGATTCATTTGGAGGATGACACTATACCATCTAGGGAGATGCAACATCGACTTAACCCCAATATGAAAGAAGTAGTTCGAACCGAAGTACTTAAGTTGTTAGATGCGGTTATTATCTACCCCATTCCAGACAGTAAGTTGGTTAGCCCCGTTCAGGTTGTTCCCAAGAAATCAGGTATCACTATAGTCCAGAATGATAATAATGAGTTAATCCCAACCCGAGTGACCACGGGTTGGCGCGTTTGTATTGACTACAGGAAATTGAACAAGGTCACAAGGAAGGACCACTTTCCTTTTTCTTTTATCGACCAAATACTAGAGCGATTATCAGGACATAGTCATTATTGCTTGTTAGATGGCTATTCTGGTTATAATCAGATTGTTATTGCCCCAGAAGACCAAGAGAAAACCAATTTTACTTGTCCCTTTGGTACCTTTGTGTATAGACGCATGCCTTTCGGGTTGTGTAATACACCCGCTACTTTTCAGCGTTGCATGATGAGCATATTTTCTGACATGGTAGAACAACTTTTAGAGGTCTTTATGGATGATTTTTCAGTGCTTGATTTATCTTTTGATGAGTGCTTGCATCATTTGACATTAGTGTTGAATATGTGTAAGGAAAAGAACTTAGTGCGCTTAATTGGGAGAAATGTCATTTTGTGGTTCAATCAGGAATTATTCTAGGGCATATCGTGTCCTCTAAGGGTATAGAGGTAGACAAATCCAAACTTGACCTATTTAAGAATTTACAGGTTCCCAAAACCAGCAAGAGATATTAGGTCATTCTTAGGGCATGCAGGTTTTTATCATCGATTCATTAAGGACTTTAGCTTGATTTCTAGACCTATTTGCAATTTGCTTGTAAAAGATGTTAAGTTTGTCTTTGATAATGCTTGTTTAGATGCTTTCAGGAAGCTTAATTCTTTTCTCACTACCTCCCCCATAGTCCAGGCACCTAATTGGAACCTACCCTTTGAGATCATGTGTGATGCTTCAGATTATGCTATTGGTGTCGTGTTAGGTAAGTAAGAAAACAAATTACTTCATGTGATTTACTATGCCAACAAAAATCTAAATGATGCCCAAATGAACTACACCACCACTGAGAAGGAATTATTAGCCTTTTTTTTGCCTTAGACAAGTTTAGATCCCATCTTTTAGGTTCTAAGGTCATAGTCTTTACTGATCATGCTTCTTTGAAGTATCTTCTTTCCAAGAAGGATACTAAACCTAGATTTATTAGATGGATCCTTTTGTTACAAGAATTCTCTCTAGAAATTAGAGACAAAAAGGGTGCAAAAAATGTAGTAGCAGACCACTTGTCTTGGATTGTTGTTGATTCTCCCGATGATTCTCCTCATGTGAGAGATAGTTTTCCTGATGAACAACTTTTCGTTATTTCCTAATTACCATGGTTTGCGAATATAGTGAATTATCTTGTTACTGGTCTAATGCCTCAACATTGGGGTAAATAAGATCGTTCTATGTTTTTAGCCGAGGTAAAACATTTATTTTGGGACGATCCTTATTTGTTTATGTATTGTCCAGACCAGATAATTAGAAGATGTATACCTGAGAGTGACCAGTCCATTATTATTTCCTTGTGGAGGTCACTTTAGTGCTAAGAAGACTGCTGCTAAGATATTCAGTGTGGATTCTACTGGCCGTCATTGTTTAAAGACTCCCACAATTACTGTGTTGCTTGTGAGCGCTGCCAGAAGTTAGGAACCATTTCTCGTAGAAATATGATGCCATTGAACCCTATTTTAGTTATTGGGGTCTTTGATGTGTGAGGAATTAATTTTATGGGTCCATTTCCTAATTCTTTTGGTAATCTTTACATACTTGTCGCTGTTGACTATGTCTCCAAATGGGTTGAGGCGGTTTCATGTAAAACGAAAGACCACAAGGTTGTGGTCCTGTTTTTTAATGATAACATATTTGCACGTTTGGTACACCGCGAGCTATAATTAGTGATGGAGGGTCACACTTTTGTAATCGACCGTTTAAACTTTGATGAAGAAATACGTATTACCCACAAAGTAGCTACCCCATATCACCCACATACTAGTGGTCAAGTAGAGGTTTCCAACAAGGAGATAAAAAGTATTTTAGAGAAAACAGTTCATCCTAATCAGAAAGACTGGTCATTGAGGCTCATTGATGCCTTATGGGATTATCGTACTGCGTTTAAGACTCCTATTGGAATGTCACCTTATCGTCTAGTTTTTCGAAAGTCATGTTACCTTACAGTTGAGTTAGAATATAGAGCATATTGGGTTGTAAAGCAGTTTAATTTTTCGCTTGACAAGGCAGGAGCTCACAGAAAACTCCAGCTCAATGAGTTGGAAGAGATTCGTAGAGATGGATACGATAGTGTTAAGGAGTATAAAAACAAAATAAAACTTGTGCATGATAAAAATATTTTAAGAAAGTCATTTTCTCCAGGTCAATTTTTTTTTTGTATGATACTCGTTTGCATTTATTTCCCGGAAAGTTACGCTCTCGGTAAACCGGTCCTTTTGTGGTCTGTATTGTTTTTCCTCATGGTGCTATTGGAATTGAGACTCAAGATGGTCAAAGTACTTTCGTTAACTGTCAGAGATTGAAACCATTTTTAGATCCTTTTCCTGCAGGTGATGTTGAGGAGGTCCCTCTAGAGGACCCTGCTTACCTTGATTGACCATCAAGGCTGTTGTTGTAATTAGTAAGTTTCATAGGTTTTTTCTTTTATTTTCTTATTTTTATTTTCTGTCTTATTCTCCGGAGAAGGATTGTTATGCTTCACTCAGGTACTATCTTTCTGATTTATCTCTTTATTCCTCTTGTTACATATATTTTTGGTACTACTCTTTAATTTGAAACATTGAAGACAATGTTAGATTTAAGTTTGAGGGAAGGGAGAAACTTTTAGTGTAATAATAAAATTTATAAACTTGTGAACAATTCAGGATGACACTGACCATTCTAAGTAGATGGAAACAAACCTCTTTCCTATAGCAGTTGAGGGACCCAACTAAAAGGTCTATTCATAAAAGAACAGAGGTCAGGAGTTAGGAATAAAATGATAGTCGTCACCATATCTCGGAGTCTACCTCGACCATATCACCTTTTGTTTTTATTTTTACAAATTTTATGTGTTTCTCTAAGTGATTTGGTGGGACACCAGTATCGAATTGTTATCAGCGTTGGGATGAAGTAGAGTGACTGAGATTAAGCCCCATTATTGTATTTTATTTTTACCATGAAAAAAAATGACACTTGGATAGCAATATGTATGTCTTCTCCCTGTCTCCGTCGCCTAAGCAAGCCGCAGGATCCATGGGAACTATCATGTAATATGGTGACAAGGATCATGCGATTAGTTCAAAAGATCTAATCATGTTATCGAGAAAGAAAAAAAAGTAAAAAAAATAAAATTGTATAAATCGACTGATGGTGCCATTGTATATACCAGCTGAGTCGATATTAGTATAAGGATTAAGACTAGTGGGAGCGTATCTCAATCCATTAGAATTTACCATTGCACTGACCTTCACACAGATATGGGAAACACTGTTCACCTTAGTCAACATGTGTAAACTTCATCATCTCCATATCCATCTTCTAAATCTATTCATATGATTGAACTTTGATAGATTCCGAGTATTGTGGTCCATTGTACGACTTTCTGAGTAATGCTCTGTTTTCTTATATATGAATTTTAGTACACTTGAGTAAAAACTCATGTACAACAATTGGATTTAAAACAGGGTAATTCCTTCCATAGCCAAATAATTTTATATCCAACTAAATAGCATGTTTAATGTCTACCCTCAATCGTTCATAAGTAGCTAGATTTTGGAGTAAAGGTTTTGTGCGTATATCTCTTGTAAACCCTAACGAGACAAAACTCGTCAACTACGGATACTAGGGGTTTAAAGGATTGTTGCACACGCTAAGTGAAATCACGATGCCTGCGACAGTGAGTTAAGATTTTTATTTTTTAGATTAGATTTGCTCGGGGACTAGCAAATAATAAGTTTGAGGGTATTTGAAAGACACATCCCAATTTTTATGATGTTAGAACTCAATTTTGTATTAATTTTATGTATATATAGGTGTTTTTGGGAAATAAACATTTTTGGAAAACTCGGCTCAAAAAATTACTAGAGTCACCCCCAGGATATTGCTAAAGGGACCCCAACATAGGATGGGGACACCATCTTCTTCTCAAATTTCAAACAGAATTTTGGCGGGAAAATAGTTGCAGAATTAGGATTCGATTTTTGGAGGTGTTTGGGAGAGATTCAATCGTAAATTTTTCTAGGGCTGGACATGATTGAGCTAAACATGGAAGGTATAATTGTTGGATTCAATCAAACTGGGTTGGATCATCGGATTAAAGAAAAATAGATCAAACTTTATTCCCGTGAATTATTCTCGAGATTTTCTTTGTTATTCTTGTAAGAGTTGTGTGTGTTTGACTTACTCTGAGCATGTATGGGATGTGAAGGAGATAAATAAGGAGATTAGTCCAGCAGCAAACGCGTGGGAGAGATGGAAAAGGAAATCATTCCCGTGGAGAATAAAAAAATTCAAGAGAAGATATTTAGAATTAATTCGAGAGATTTGAGGTGGTGTTGGGTATAAAAAGGATGTTGGAGTCACAACAAAGGGTTATCGAGAGTTTAGAGAGAGTTTGGAGACAAGCAGAGCGAGAAATCACGAGTTGGAAAAAAAAAGTTTCTGCTGCTGAAGAACACGAAGAAAAAAGAATAGGCAACTGTTTCTCCAACCATTATGTCATTGTTTCTTTATCCCAACTGCAATGTTTATCTCCAGCTTTGCAATATTTATTGTCATCTTTGCAACGTTTATCTTCAGCTCTGAAACACTTGCTTTGTAACAGTGAGTCTGTAACGCCTATAAACGTTGCAAACTCACTTTTTTATAATTTTCTCTCCCATTTCATCTTTGTAAGTAGTTTTTGAGCCATGAATAAATATTCTTAGATGTTTTTTACTAAGATGAGCTAATTCTCACGTAACCAAGGCAATGGAGGAAGCTATTTCTGTATGATTGATGGATATTATTTTATTTTCTCTAGTTTAATTATATAATTCACTTAATCACTGCTTCTGCAGAGTTTTAAATTGTTTGCATAATTTTCTTAATTATTTGTGATTCAATTTGATAGGTTATACTTTGTTAAATCAGTTGATAATCTATGCTTAATAGGTACAAATAATATTTGAGAATATGCCTTATTGTTAGTGAATTCATAAATAAAAAGACTTAAAAGGTGACTAGGGTTTTGAAATATTTATAACATCATTCAATCATGTGTAGTAGTGGAATCTAATGTCTTGGTTAATTTTAAAATCTTGAAATCAATTTTTTATTTAAGTTTTGTTATTTCTAGTTTAGGTTTAATTCTTAAATCTAAAATCAAATCTTCACAAGTTCTGAAACAAACCCTCTCTTACCACTATCACAAAACTCATCACAAGTCGCTAAGTATGACCATGCTAAGCCAATGGTGAATTGGCATAGGCGTGCTAGGCTAGAGACGCTGAGGAGTTGAGACGAAGAGGATAACAAGGCTAGTCTAGGGATGCGTTGTAGAAGCTAGACGGGTATTGTCCTTGGAGACGCATTGGCCTTGGAGACGCATAGGAGCCAATGAACGTGCTTGAGCAAGGTAACGACGCATAGGAGCCAAGGACGCGCTAGAGAAGCTTGGACGCACTAGAGCTAACTAGGGACGTATCAGACTTGGCAACTGGGACGCGCTGGGCTTGGTCGAGACGCATTAGGCAAGGAGGGACGCGCTTGGCCTTCAGGGACGCATAAGTCTTATCTAGGGACGCGCTTGGCATACAAGGATGTGTTGAAGCCAAGAGACGCGCTGGAAATCCAAGGCAGGAACGTGCTAGGTTGGCCGTTACTCGGGGGCGTGCCGGGCTTTAGGCTAGAGACGCGCTAGGAACCAAGACGCTAAGGAGATAAGACGCTGCTGGGAAGTTAGGGGCGCCAAAGAGCCAATGGCGTGCTAGAGAGAAGTTAGCGCTTTTGGCGCTAGAGTTAGGGTTAACACTTTTCGTGCTAGGGTTGAGGTACCAAGGTGGTGATGCGCCAGTTAAGGCCTTATTAGGCTTTAATGTGCTAGCTAAGACCATGTCAGGTTACTTGTCCTTTCTCAGGCGCTAGGGTTAGTGCCAAGAAAGTTAACGTTTTTAGTGCTAATGTGGCTAACTAGTGCCAATGTGGTGCTAAGACAAATAGCTAGTGCTAAGTTAGCTCTGATTGGAGAAAAGGCTAGGGTTGTCCTAGCTCAGAGGTTCATTGCATCTTTTATGTCATTGCTTCTTGATTGTGGCGCATCCAAGAGGAGTGACATATTATTTATGGTTTATATTTAAGCAAAGTGCTATAATAATGTATTTGAGCTCAAGAGAGCAATTTAAGACGAGTTCGTTGTGGATGGAGTGTTAAGCTAAAGTGTTGTTTTAGGGTTTAAGCATTAGCTATTCCCGAATTTGGTAGATATTACCAGAACATCGATCCGCACTCGAGGCAAGTTCAAGGAATTCAGCCGTGGAATTTATGCGACTTGAGACTAGCCTGATACGACATAAATGTTTTGCGTATTGGGGAGGCTACGAGGCCAGTTTAGAATGTTTGTAGTTGTTTAGAGAAGACTTAAGTTGCTTTATGTTTTTACCATTATCAAAAAATACACATGTGAGGCGCACATGCCACTTCATAAATATATTGTGGTTATTATGGAAGCCCAGTTGGATTATTGTGGAAGCCTATTTTTGCTAGGCTTATTGTGGAAGCCCAGTTGACTTTTTGTGGAAGCCTACTTTTACTGGGATTATTGTGGAATCCTAGTTAGCTTATTGTGGAAGCCTATTTTTGTTGGGCTTATTGTAAAGCCCAGTTGGTTTATTGTGGAAGCCTACTTTTGCTGGGCTTATTGTAGAAGCATATTTTACTGAGATTATTGTGGAAGCCCAGTTGGCTTATTGTGGAAGCCTATTTTAGACAAACATAAATCCCGAGAAGATAAATAAGAATCTTCCAGGATAGACTAGAATCCTGAGGAGATAGATATGAATCTTTTGGGATAAACCCAAATCCCGAGAAGATAAGTAAGAATCTTCCAAGATATACTAGAATCCTGAGGAGATAGATATGAGTCTTCTGGGATAGACCCAAATCTCGAGAAGATAAGTAAGAATCTTCCAGGATAAACTAGAATCCTGAGGAGATAGATATGAATCTTCTGGGATAGACACAAATCCCGAGAAGATAAATAAGAATCTTATAAGATAGACTAGAATCCTAAGGAGATATATATGAACCTTCTGGGATAGATACAAATATTAAAGGATAAGTACAAATCTAGGTGGTTATTTGGATAACTACAACTAGATTTGGTCTCCGCCTATAAATAGAGGCTGAAATCCAAATCAAAGGGTAGACATTTTCTATCAACTCTCTCCACAATACAACTGCTCAAAGCTAAAACCATTGTAATTCTTATATCAATAAAATAACTCTCTTCAAGGGGATTCATCCTTGGACGTAGGCATAACTTGTCGAACCATGTTAAATTCTTGTCTCCATTATTTATTCATGTCCTTTTCTTATTTCATCATCATCATCAAACCAATCGTGTTTTTGTGCCTAAAACTAATTTTTGGTACAAACACTCTACACTAGTGGGAAACCCATCTAGGAGCTTTGAGAGTTATCATGTAAATATTTTAGACTACAAGATCAGTATGGAATACTTGTAGCTTTTTGTAGAGACTGCATCCTCAATTCGCCTGTGGAATATAAGGAGGAATACAATATTTTGTGTTTTTATGTGAAGTTAGAAGTATGCGCACAAGTATGTGCGGGTACTTCTATGTTCCCGCAACTAGGCAGAAAGGGCGATCTTACAATTCTGACCCTTGTAAAAAATTCACCATCTACATTAAGTCCCCTGCTTAGTGAGGAACAATAATGTTATATAGTAAGCACTAGATGGTGATAGTATGCTTGTAATGATTTATATGCATAATTTAAATTTTAAGAGTAGAAGAAGATATACTAAGCTTCTGGCTTTTAGGTACTGGGATAAGTGCCCCTTAATATGAATCTTGGCTGAGATTAGTAGATGCCCATGTTCTTGTCAGGAATGCCAGCTTGCCCTGACCAAAAATAGGGGATATGGTTGGCGCTTTCTATCTTTCTTTATAAAACAGGTCCGCCTCATCTCAAATAGAGGATCAAGTCAGCTGGATCGATTTTTCATGTATGTGTTCAACAAGAAATATTGTTAGCTTTGTCTCCGCTAGGCAATGTCTTTAATGCAAATTTAAGCCTTAGATTGTAAGCAAGTAGTTGGTTCTGGTACTTGCTTGGATTTTGAGTATGCATCAATCGAGTGCTAGTGAAGGCGTCAGCAAAGCGGGAGTAAATGAGAGGCATAACACCCGGAGTAACAAAGTTGGAAATATTGAGTATGCATCAATCAAGTTCTGGTACGATGCTTTCAGTTATACTCAGTAGTAACAAAGTTGGAAATATAGGAAACTGGTAGAAAAAGTTGGTGGTAGACCAGAACTGCAGGTGAGGTTGGCGGTGGACTCCAATGCTCTTGTCGTAGAAAGGTTGATGAGGTATTCTTGGGAGATGCATCAATCAGGCGCTAGTGATAGCGTCAGCAAAGCGAAAGTAAATGAGAGGCTGAACACCAGGAGATGATGCTTTGAGGTGTACTCAGTAGTAGCAAAGTTGGAAATATTGGAAACCGGCAGAAGAAATTGGTGGTAGACCAGAACTGCAGGTGAGGTTGGCGGTGGACTCCGGTGCTCTTGTCATATAAAGGTTGTCGAGGTCTTCTTGGGAGATGCAGTACGACCTGACATGATGGTATTTCTGAGAAGGTGAAATTACATGAGGTCTCTATAGAGCTAAGTCTTCTGAATCCCTTTTAGAAACCCTAGTTTGCACACCATTCGCTTCCGAAGATGTTGAAGTTTCATATGATGCCGGATTTTGACGTTTGACGCCAACTTTTGAAGTCAAGAGACCAAGTTATCATATACAAAAATAATCACTCGATTCGGGGTTGGATATGTCAGCCAACCATGCATAAACATATGTGATTAGTAATCCCTTGTGAATTTTTATATCTTGTATACTTTAGTGTAAGATCCATATCTCCTAGCTCGGGTCTCCGATTGAGGTGCCCTTCTGGTATGTCATAGTAGAGACATAGACGAACACTTCTCGTGAAGGATGTTTTGACCCGTTCTTCACCGATTGTTGTCGATTTATGAATTTTGAATTGAAGAGGTACCTGACATGAGCATCAAGGAATAGAGAAGTGGACCGAGCTGGTGCCAGGAGACAGGATAGGTACCATGAGACATGACATGTACCAGGAGGACCAGGTGTGCGATCTTCTATGTGGTGAGCGTATTACTGGATTTCTGACTGACAACTTGTAAACCAATATTCGATAAGTTGAGAGGAGAAGCCTGAATCTGAAGTGAATGTGTCCTTGAAGTTTTGGATGTGATCAGGTAAGAAGAGGAGTTTCCCTAGTCGTGTAGAAAAGTCTTGTTGCTTGTACTATTGCTGATCACGCCTTCTAGTTAAGAGATGTTATTGTTAAATTTTCAAAAGTGAAGGAGTTGTCAGTCCCCAAGTGCGACTCACTTGGATCCGCTATCTGACAAAAGATAACTTTTGGTGTCATCAAAGGTCCATGCTTCCGAGAATTTAAGATGACATGAGTTGGAGCCGTCCTTTGTTGTCGTTGAAGTGCTGGGGCGAGCATCTGAATTGAAGTTGAATTCATCATTGTCGTCCGGGATGTTGAGATGCAACATAGTTGTTTTTCAATGAAGACACGATAACATGTTCCTGGAACAAGTCTGAGAGAGGCTGGTTCTGGCTCTGATTGTTGATGCGTTCCTGAGTGACAAGTATTAGAGTGGGGCAAGTAACCTGAGGCTCCTCCGTTAGCTTGGATCCGTCTCAAGTAAGCTTTTTTTCGTTAATTCTGATGTGGGCAATGTCCTCTCCAAAGATGAAAGTCATAAGCGGACTACCTCTCACATACTTTTCGAGGATGGTGCTTCAAATAACGTTTATATATGAAACAACAATTTAACAGAGAGTGTGTCAATTGAATACCCTAATGCGAGTATTGGCGTTGATTTCTATTTCGACAAGATCCTCCTTGGGACGTATGTGTTATCTAGATTGGATGAGGCTTACAACGCCAGGGATAGAACTGAGGAGGGTTTAAAGTTCTATAATGGTAGTTAGAGGAGGCATCCCTCTGAACAGATCGAGCCAGTTTTAAAAGACTCTTTTTATTTTTTTATTAGGTTTGTAAAATACTTTATGGTTTTTGGGATAGTAGATAGGCTTTGATAAGTAGTTTGCAATAGGTTTTATTTTCTAAGACAAAGATAATAAAATACTGAAAGGGATCGGCTTCCCATTCACATCACCTAGTCATAGCGGGGTTGGTCCCTGGATCGAGTCCCTAAGCATCAGTGGGACATAGGATAGCTGGTTGTAAAGAAGGATGTTGAATAGAACTTACTTGGTCGAGCCCCGAAGTTTTTGATCCAATCCCTAAGCTTTGATGATAATGAGGAATCCGCCTTATTGAATCCATGGACGCCTCAGAACCATGTTTTAGTCTGGATCTTCTTTAATGATGTAAAACTTTGCATCTTTAAGGTGAGTAGTGGTGGGGAGTCCCCGGTCGTGTTCTTCGTTGTTCATGTCGACCATGTCTTCTTAAGGAAGTTTGACTTAAACGAGAGTAGTTTCAGCAATGGATAAGCATTTAGCGGATGCAGTATGATTCAGAGCAGTGAAAATATCCTTCCATTGTTCCTTCGTATGAGTAAAAAAGCTCGTATATGTACTCCATCAAGGATTGAACTTTTCGGTTGATAGAGTCTCCGGAAAGAGTGAAATTTCTGAATCATTCTCAAAATAGGAGGAGGTGATAAGCGCTTAATTTATACATTTTTACCGCCTAATTTATATTTGTTAGTATTTATAATTATATTAATTTTAATGTTTTATTGTTTTAATAAGTGGTTCATATGAAAATGCAAGTTACAGACAATACATGGCTAATAACCCTTATTAGTTTTGCTACATCATTTCATCTGAGCTGTGGGGCTGTTGGAAAGAAAATGTGGGATGTTAACCATTGAGAAGTGGTTGTTGTTTCGGTGGCTTGGTTGGAGTAGACGGCTGGTCTTGAAGTTTGGGTGTTGTATGATCGTTAGTCTGCGTTGAGCTCCATTGGATACTGACATATCCAACAGAATTCATTTAAGACTGCGCAAAACTGACGTGAAGGAGTGGTCTCTTAAAGTTTGGTGTGGCTATTGAGTTGAGGCTAGGGTGCAGTTGAAGGTATGTACGTTAAAAGAGGCAGCTAGATTTCTGGGTGTTGGGCTAATAAAGGTGAATGTGACGTTGGGAGAGAAGGCTGATGGGGTCCTTGGTTTGGTGAGAAAATTAGGAAAACAAAAGAGAAGAAAGAGTTATACGTGAAGAGATGAGACATAGGTGAAGTGGATAGAGCCTAGGGAGTAGCTCAGGTTAAAGAGAGTGAGGTACGGTTGATTAAAACATAGGAGAAAGACGGCTAGGTTGACAAGATGGTGTGGAAAGCCTGACATTGAAAGAATGGGAGAGACAATAGTGGACGCAAACATCTAGGTGTAGAGAGTTAGACTAGGTTTTTCTTTTGGGAAACCTAGTATAAGAAGGAAAAAAAAACTGCGTCAGAGGGGGCTTCCTTTCTGTTTGGAATTTTTTCGGCAGTCTGGACAGGAGTTTTTCAGTTCGCAGGGGGAGGTTCTTCTGTTTTTGACGGAGGTTGTACCTAGAATTAAAGAGAAGATAACTATAGACAGAAGAAGAGGAAGAAGATTTGTGCCGGGTGACGACGGTGACGGTTTAATTCCTCTTTTCCTTTTCTAATTATTTTTATGGGTTTTAAGAAACCCTTCTCTATGTTCTAATTAATGTGTAACTAGGGTTTATGTTGAAACCACTTTTAGTATTAGACCAATTAAATTGAATTATTGGGTAATAGACTATTATGATTTGAATAGATTAATTCTATGATTTTGATTTATTGAATTTCATTAAACAATTGTGACGTCTTTTGTTGGTACATGCTTGGCCTAGGTTTTTGATGTTCCATGCTTCTGGTATACAGTTGTTATTTTGAAAATCTACTTGCTGCAAATATATTTTGCCTACTTATTTGATATTTCATGCTTGGGTTAAATCCTTTGATGGGGTATGCTTAGAATAGTCAGGTATTATTTGTGGACCTATAATTAGTTTCGTACAATTTTCTCGCTAACGCAATTTTATGGTGTATGCTTGAGACTAGGGCTTTCTGATGCACCATGTTTAGGGTGTCCCAGTGATGTTTGCGACTCTAAATAGTCATGAGTTATGTTTCACTTCATTAATTAAATAGAAATAGTAGTGGATACTGAAAACCCTGGTTACCGACTCTCCCATTAGATTTATTTTTATTAGTTTAGTTTGTTTTACTAATTTATCTATAAACCTAAAAATCCCAAAAATATTGTTTCTGGTTAGTTGATTAGAGATATTAATTTCAGTATTTCCCCGCTCTCTGTGGGTTCGACACGTACTTGCCGTTGTCTACTTGTTAGATGCCGTGCGATTGCGGTTTATTTAAATAGAGTAATCTAAAAACCATATCAATTTTTGGCGCCGCTGCCGGGAGTGGTTGTGGAATATTGTAATTAGTATTTTTGATTTTCTAATCGTAGTTTAGGTTTTTATTTTATTTTGTATATATTTATTTTTATGTTTAATTTTTGATTTTTAGTTCTATTTGATTCGTTTTGTGTTTTAGTATCTCTTTTCAGGTACTTTTTCGAGGATGATGACTCCTTCTCAGGAGACGTCATCTAAGATGACACTTGGGGAATGTATATATGGGCCAGGATATAAGGAAATTTGTGCTTATAATCGTCTCAGATATGGAACTTGGCATCCACATCGTTCCGTCATAGGTGGTTATTCATCTGAGTATCAACCCAAGTACCATGAGGTTGATTTTCCGAGGAAGCGGAATCTTTTGGATTGTCTGAATCTTTCGCCGGAAACGAAAAAAATGACACTGGGGGAAGTATTAAGACGACCACGTCATAATGAAGTGCTTGCTTCACCTGAGGTAAGTGACGAATCGCCTCTAATGATAGATGACCCTGTGGATGATTGTGTAGATGATTTGCCTAATTCTATAGATGAATCTATCTCACAAGATCATTCACCCGACTTAGAGGTTGTTTCTAGACCCCTAGACATCCAAAATTTGCCTAATTTAGGGTTAGAATTGTGTGCTTCTCAAGTTTTGTTGGATCACTTTGCATCCAAATACCCAGAGGACTTTCCTATTCCTGACATTGTGCATGAACCGATTGATATTTCCCCAGTCCCAAATGTATCCCCATATTATGTTCTTTACACACTTCCCAGTGTAGTAAAAACTTAGTTTGGGGGTAATCCCTTATTTTTGATAGTTTCAGTGTCACTGTGTCACAATAATATAATTGTGAAACTATCATTTGTATATATTTTATTTTGGGTTGATCCCCAAATTTTCAGGTTATTATTGTATGGGGATTCTTTTTGCACATATCCAGTAGGTAGATTTTTAGTTTCTTGTTTTTATTTTCTTTTAGGCTTTTTATTTATTTTTATTTTTAGTGTTCTTTGTTATTACTATCGTTTGATGTGTGTGACAGAGAATACTGCTTTTCTTGCGTCAATCAGGTGAGACGTTCCAATCCTTTCTCTTTAATTTACATTTGTATCTCTTATATATATTTATTGCATACCATTCTAGGTTGCACGGTTTGAAAAATTGAGGAAAATGTTAAATTTAGGTTTGGGGGTAGAGTTTCAGAAAATTGATGCCAATAAAGAAACTTCGAAATGTAGAAACTTGTGAATTATTCAGGATGACACTAACCATTCTAGGTAGATGGAAACATAGCTCTTATCTATAGGAATTGGTGTGCCCATCTAAATGATCTATTCATATCTGAATGCACTCAGGTGTTAGAAATAACATGATAATCATTGAACAAGCATATCTCGGAATCATCATAATCATATCACTTTCTATTTTTATTTTTGCAATTTTATGTTTCTCTAAGTGATTTGGTGGGGCCCAGTATCAAATTATTATCGCCGTCAGGATGAAATAGATTGTTGAGTTCAAGCTCATTTTTAATTCTTATTCAAAAAAAAAAAAA
>JAJJMC010009453.1:431631-460462 GCA_023531435.1 Papaver californicum | reverse complement strand
ATAGTCAGGTATTATTTGTGGACCTATAATTAGTTTCGTACAATTTTGTCGCTAACGCAATTTTATGGTGTATGCTTGAGACTAGGGATTTCTGATGCACCAGGTTTAGGGCGTCCCAGTGATGTTTGCGACTCTAAATATTCATGAGTTATGTTTCACTTCAGTAATTAAATAGAAATAGTAGTGGATATTGAAAACCATGGTTACCGACTCTCCCATTAGATTTACTTTTATTAGTTTAGTTTGTTTTATTAATTTATCTATAAACCTAAAAATCCCAAAAATATTGTTTCTGGTTAGTTGATTAGAGATATTAATTTCAGTATTTCCCCGCTCTCTGTGGGTTCGATCCGTACTTGTCGTTGTCTACTTGTTAGATGCCGTGCGATTGCGGTTTATTTAAATAGGGTAATCTAAAAACCATATCAGGAGGTTATTGATGAAGTTGAGAATTCTAATCTTGGTATTGCATGGATTCGTCGTCATATGGGAGCTTTATGGGAGCATGAAGTAGGTAGCTCCTTGCTTAAGGGACTGAGTGAAGGGACCAAAATGAAATGGAATGGTACCTGATGAAGGGACCAGAATAAAATGGAATGGTACCTGAGTGAAGGGACCAAAATAAAATGGACTGGTACCTGAGTGAAGGGACCAGAATAAAATGGACTAATTGGTACCAGAGTGAAGGGACCAGAATGAAATATGACTAGTACCTGAGTGAAGGGACTAGAATGAAATGAGACTGGTACCTGATTGAAGGGACCAGAATGAAATGGATCGGTACCTGAGTGAAGGGACTTGTACCAGAATGAAAGGGTTTCCACGTGAAAAGGAAAATTTGAGAATGTAATAACTGGTTTTGGCTTTTGTTGTTGTTGTAGAGTTTTGTCTAGGACGTGAAGCAAATCTTGTCTTTTGGGTGGTGTTGAGGCTGAGGATGGAGCTGGAGCTGGGGATGAGGCTGATGGTGAGTGTTGGGTTCGTGACGCTTGCTGAGATGAAGCCTCCACCCTTGACCCCTTCGTTATGACAGGACCTCATGGATGATTGGATGTTGTAGCGCTTACTGACCAGACGGCTGCTCCAACAGATATCCCTACGATTTTTGGACCTTTAATCGACATATTTAGTCACAAGGATATTCATCGTTCATCTGGAACAATCTTTTCATATTTGAATTTTTTTTAATCCCCATTATAAAAGGAGAATAACGAGAGATATACCCCTTGGTGAAATGATCTTTTGGATAACGAGAGGGTAAAAGGTTGGTGTTGATGAAGTGATACTGGTCCCTCTTTTCCTTGAAATGGTAAAAGTCTTTCCTGATCTTCATTGGCGACGAGGTTGGAACGTTGGCTCCTTGATTTTCCTCTTTGAATGCAGATCTCGTCATCATCTTGAATATTAATTATGATACTATTGACTTTGGTAGGCTTGGAATTATTGCTTGTTGGTGACAGATCTATTATGGGAAGAGTTGTTCTGTTAAAGTCTTGAGGCAAGTGAGTACCTCTCTTGAGAGGTAGCCATGTCTTTCTGTATTCTGGAAGGAACTTTTGTCTTTGCATCAGATCGACCATGTTGAGTGTTGTTTGGGTGTTCCTAGTGTTTTCAACCGTCATACAATGAGAAATTTGGAGGTGAGCAACCTCCCAACAGAGACATCCTTTGAATTTCAGGCGGGTAGGGAGGTTGGTGTTGATGGACCAAGGATGATTCCTCCTTGCCATGGTTCCGTAAGAGTCCCTCTAGATATTCATGGGTAACAAAATCGGGTTGTTAATACCTCTGTGGTGGGCGATCAGGAATGATATGAACTTTGTTGTTCCTTTGAGTTTTTGACGCGCCAGCATCAGTGATTGCTGTGAGGTTGGTCCTAGTTTTCCCCGTCAGGCGATGGCGTTGTTCTGGGGAGAGTTGTTCCGTCAGGGTCTTGAGAAAAGCTAGTACTTCCTTTTGTGTAGTGGCCATGTCGACCTGAGTTCTGGCAGGGACCCCTTGTCTCCTCATCAGATCGTTTATGTTGAAAGGAGTTTGAGTATTCTCGGTGTCTTCAGCGGTCTTGTCACCAAGAGGAGGTGGAGTAGTAGTATTGGTACGAGGAGGTTCATTTGTAGCCAAGTCGCTAAGTATGACCATGCTAAGCCAAGGGTACATTGGCCATAGGCGTGCTAGGCTAGAGACACTGAGGAGATGATACGCGGAGGCTAACAGGGCTAGGCTACGGACGCGTTGGAGAAGCTAGGAGCGTATTTTCCCTGGAGACGCATTGGAATTGGATACACATAGGAGCCAAGGGACGTGCTTGAGCGAGGTAACGACGCATAGGAGCCAAGGACACGCTAGAGAAGTTTGGACATACTGGATCTAACTAGGGACGCATCATACTTGGCATCTAGGATGCGTTGGGCTTGTTCAAGACGTATTAGGCAATGAGGGACGTGCTTGGCCTTCAGGGACGTATAAGTCTTATCTAGGGACGCGCTTGTCATGCAGGGATATGTTAAATCCAAATGACGCGCTGGAAATCCAAGGCAGGGACGTGCTAGGTTAGCCGTTACTCGGGGACGTGCTGGGTTGTAGGTTATAGACGCGTTAGGAGCGAAGACGCTAAGGAGCTAAGACGCTGCTGGGAAGTCAGGGGCGCCAAAGAGCCAAGGGCGTGCTAGAGAGGAGTTAGCGCCTTTGGCGCTAGAGTTAGGGTTAGCACTTTTAGTGCTAGGTTTGAGGTGTCAAGGTGGTGATACGCCAAATAAGGACTCATTTTAGGATTTAATGTGCTAGCTAAGACCATGTTAGCTTACTTGGCGTTTCTCAGGAGCTAGGGTTAGTGCCAGGAAAGTTAGTGTTTTTAGCGCTAATGTGGCTAACTAGTGCCAATAAGGTGCTAAGCCAAATAACTAGTGCTAACGTGGCGCTGATGGGAGAAAAGGCTAGGGTTGGCCTAGCTCAGAGGTTCAGTGCATCTTTTATGTCATTGCTTCTTGATTATGGCGCACAAGAGGAGTGAAATATTATTTGTGGTTTATATTTAAGCAAAGTGTTATAATAACGTATTTGAGCTCAAAAGAGAAATTTGAGACGAGTTCGTTGTGAATGGAACATTAAGCTAAAGTGTTGTTTTAGGGTTTAAGCATTAGCTATTCCCAAATTTGGTAGATATTACCAGACATCGATACGCACTCGAGGAAAGTTCAAGGAATTCATCCTGGAATTTATACGACTTGAGACTAGCCCGATACGACATAAATGTTGTGAGTATTGGGGAGGTTACGAGGCCAGTTTAGAATACATGTAGCCCTAGGATAGAGACACTGAGGAGCGGAGACGCGGAGGCTATCAGGGGTAGGCAAGGGACACGTTGGAGAAGCTAGGGGCGTATTGGCTCTGGAGACGCATAGGATCCAAGGGACGTGCTTGAGCAAGGTAACGACGCATATGAGCCAAGCACGCGCTATAAAAGTTTGGACGCACTAGAGCTAACTAGGGACGCATCATACTTGGCAGCTGGGATGCGCTGGGTTTGGTCAAGACGCATTAGGCAATGAGGGACGTACTTGGTCTTCAGGGACCCATAAGTCTTATCTAGGGGCGCGCTTGGCATGCAGGGATGTGTTAAAGACAAAAGATGCGCTGGAAATCCAAGGAAGGCACGTGCTAGGTTGGTCGTTACTCGGGTACGTGCTGGGTTGTAGGCTATAAATGCGCTAGGAGCCAATACGCTACTGGGAAGTCAGGGGCGCCAAAGAGCCAAGGGCGTGATAAAGAGAAGTTAGTGCCTTTGGCGCTAGAGTTAGGGTTAGCACTTTTAGTGACAGGGTTGAGGTGTCAAGGTGGTGATGCGCCAATTAAGGCTTCACTAGGTTTTAATGTGCTAGCTAAGACCATGTTAGCTTACTTGGCGTTTTTCAGGAGCTAGGGTTAGTGCCAAGAAAGTTAGCGCTAATGTGGCTAACTAGTGCCAATGTGGTGCTAAGCCAAATAGCTAGTGCTAACGTGGCGCTGATGGGAGAAAATGATAGGGTTGGCCTAGCTCAGAGGTTCAGTGCATCTTTTGTTTCACTGTTTCTTGATTGTGGCGCATCCAAGATGAGTGACATATCATTTGTGGTTTATATTTAAACAAAGTGCTATAATAACGTATTTGAGCTCAGGAGAGCAATTTGAGATGAGTTCGTTGTGAATGGAGCGTTAAGCTGAAGTGTTGTTTTAGGGTTTAAGCATTAGCTATTCCCGAATTTGGTAGATATTGCCAGAATATCGATGCGCACTCGAGGCAAGTTCAAGGAATTCAGCCGTGGAATTTATGCGACTTGAGACTAGCCCGATATGGCATAAATGTTGTGAGTATTGGGGAGGCTACGAGGCCAGTTTAGAATGTTTTTAGTTGTTTAGAGAAGACTCAAGTTGTTCTACATTAGTGGGCAACCCATCTAGGAGCTTTAAGACTTATCATGTAGAGATTATTGACTACAGGATCAATATAAAATACATGTAGCCTTTTTTAGAGACTGCATCCTCAAATCGCCTGTGGAATATAAGGAGGAATACAATATTTTGTGTTTTGATGTGAAGTTAGAAGTATGCGCACAAGTATGTATAGGTACTTCTATGTTCCTGCAACTAGACATAAAGGGCGATTTTACAATTCTGATCCTTGTCAAAAACTCACCATCTATACCTACTTGTTTTAATTGGATCAATTGTTTTGCCGTGCACCTCAACATCCTTTTTACCTCATTGTCATAGGCTTCAAAAATTAGCAGTCCCAGTACGATCTTCAACCATCGGACGAATCCCGAACCTGTGATCACATTTTATTGTCGGTTTTGTTGTTGTATATATAAATAATTAGTGTCACATATACTGCTTGAAGATTTACCTTGGTATGGGTTCGTCAATGTTAATTTCACACATCGTGCACCTATGATAATCATTTTTTTTCGTAAAAAGAGGATATTCATTGAAAAGAGAAGGTATTTAAGAGGGGTACCTCAACCCAATGAATACAAAAGTGAGCAAAAACAATTATAAACCGTTAAGACCGGTATTGAAGTGTAAAGACAAAATCAAGAGAAGCGAAATAAGGAATCCCAAAGAGCGATCACCATATTTGTCGTTAGGCCTAACATCCTTGTGTTTGATTCGTCCCAAAAGAACGCTTGAAGTTTAACGTTTCTAATGAGGGTTATCAAACTTCTCGTTTTTTTTTCAAATACTCTTGCATTTCGCTCTTTCCATATGCACCACCATATTGCGACCGGTATGTTGTTCCATATTCGACTAAGTCTTTCGTCTCCCCAATTAAAGCTCTAAGATTTAACATTCGTGGTGACATTCGAGTTATAAGTCCAACGACTACTAAAGCCTTCCGCAAAGTAATCCCAAATTCTCCGGCTCCTCCAACAATCATAAAATAGATGCGAGCTATTTTCATCCTCTTCGCCACAAAAGCAACATAAGCTAGAAACATCCATACCCCTTATTCGTAATTTATCCTTTGTCTATCATGAGAGAGCATCCAAAGAAAAAAATTGATTTTGTGAGGATATTTACGGTTTTATATAACGTCGGTTGAGAAAGTAAACTCATCTTGATCTTCTTCGTTCCTAACACCATCCTTGACCGTGTAATGGTCATGATCATTAATCTGAATTACTTGGCCAGTGCATGTGGTGCAGCTTAAATAGTACCAACCGTTTTCAGTGATTATCTGATATGCGGTCGCTTGTATATCGTCCAGTGAGTAGACTGGCGACATCAATTGAACGGTTATAATTAGAAACATACAACCTTAGTTTGTGGTGGTTTATTCACAGAACATTAGCTGGACACAACTTAAATTAGAAAAGCAGAATCATACTGATTATTTCCCATATAATTATTCACCACAATGATGTATAAAGTTCAGCGTACATACGTTACAACTGTCGTCCCACTTGATTTCCATCAATTCAGCGATGGTTTTCCTATTCTGTCAATTCATTTTCTGGTGTCGGCATCATCATCCCTGCTTCCTTCCCCTTGTTGGCTTTCGGTGATCTGAACAACTGGTTTTGCTCCTTGATACTATTTTCAATTGTTGTTGATGGGTAGTAAGGTAAAAGTGTTAGCGAGGTCACCAACAAAAAGCAAAAGTTTCCTTGGTCTTGTATCGGATGTTATTGTCAGTTAATTTTAGAAAATGCATATTCGATACATATGTTAGGAAAGATTTTTTGCATAATAAAAATTCAAAGTTGCCCACCTCTCTAAGGATCATATCAGCATATGACAACGGATTGACCTTATTGGATCTCCTTATGTTTGACACTAGAAATATCGTCTTCCCATTGTCTGTGTAGGCGCTCCCAATTTTTTTTTTGACTAAAAAAAAAACGATTCATTAATTGAAGAGAGGGCTACATAGGTCTTTGGCTAGTTGGGTAAAAAAAGGGGAGGTATCCCTCCAGATCTTCCCTGACCCTTCTAGCCGGGCGCTGTTTGCCATAATGTTTGCTACCATGTTTTCGTCTCTACTAACAAAAGTTAAGTTACAGAAACTAATTAAATTTAACAATTTTTTACAATCTTCTACTAAAGTGTGACAGGACCAAGGGATCGAAGTAGTAGTGCCGTTGACGTCATCTATGAGTGTCTTAGCATCTCCTCGAAACAAAATATGGTTCCAGCCTTTCTCTTTTTCCCAGCATATAGTTTCTCTCAAAGCCATGGTTTCCGCCTGGTGACTAGATCCAACCCTAGCCACTCCCGACCGACCTTCTATGAAAGAGCCCTTTGGAGTGCGGGCTACTGCTCCATATCCTGCTACATAGTTATTTTTTGAATAAGATCCATCAAAATTTATAATAACATAATCAACATTTGTAGAGACCCATGTGGACACGTGTCTTTTTTCAGAAATGATGGCCTTCTGAAGATTTTTCCACTGGAAAGATTTTTCAGAAATGATGGCCTTCCAATACATACGCCAAATTCAATTTCCTTGTGTAAAACCTCGTATAGTACTTCAAATACATGTCCCATGGAAAGCATCTGCATTGGATCAATATTATGTTGCTGTTGGGGTATTAGCAATCACACTATCCTAGAAGGCAATTTTGGTCCATGTCTTTAATGGCACATAATTTAACAAAAACATCCACTACAAAAAAAATGGATTTAAGCGACTACTCGTTTTAAGTCGTTTAAAGCCCTTTTAGCTATAACCGTTATAGCGACTAAAAGTGGTACTCGCTCCGTTGGTTGCCAAAGCCATGTATGTCAAAGCCTTGAGCGACCATGCAATCGCTCTAGTAATAAACCAACTAACCTAAAGCGAGTACTTTTCTCATTGCTTAACATTTAGACCAACTAACATGGAGCAAGTAAAATTGTGATCGCTTAACATTTAGACCAACCAATATAGCAAGTAAAATATCAATCGCTTCAGATATACCAATCTTTCTAAAGCAAGTAAACTACTTAGTTGATAGATACATGGAGCAACTCTTTCTGAAATTGCTTGGTTAAAGTTATAAGCGATCAAATGATTTTGCTCGCTAAAAGTGATTTCTGATTTTGATTGGCCTGAAGTTGGTTGCTCAAGCTTTTGAGGTACAAAATTTATTACTCTCTAGAAGCAACTTGTGACTTAGGAGCTATTAAACTACCTAGTTGGAAGATACATGGAACAACTTAACCTGATTTTACTTGGTTAAAATTTTAAGCGATCAAATAATTTTGCTCGCTACAAGCGATTTTTACTTTTGATTGTCCTGAAGTTGGTTGCTTAAACTTTTAAGCTATCGAAGTTTTTACTCAAGTTGATTACTTAAAATTTTAAGCGACCAAATTATTTAAAATTCTGATTTTGATTGGTCTAAATTGATTGCATAAAGTTTTAAACTACCAAATTTCTTTGCTCGTTAAAAACAAATTGTGATTAGATAATCCCAAATTATAATTATAATTAACAATTAATATTATACATTATCACTTATTAAGAATATATAATTAAAAATAACAAAATTAAATTAATATTAATACTGAAAACAATTATGAACTAAATTAAAATCATAATTGATCAACTTTATTATTAATGAATTCAATTTACATTCAATTTACAACATCATTTAGTCTCTAAATTACAATCATTTAGTCTCTAAATTACAATCATTTAGTCTCCAAGGGCCAATCAACTGATTCATTATTACGTAAGCTATGTTTGTATATTTCCGCATAATGTCATACCCGTCTTTGTTGAAAAGGTACATTCACAGAAATTGTATTTTTTCCTTGGCATTTGCATTATCACCGCCAGGACCTGCTTTATTTCTTGGCATCATATGAAAACAGTGAGATGCAAAAACAACAAAAGATTTGGGGAAAAGACTTAGTTCTCCTTTTTTGCTTTTTCCTGCAAAGTAATATTACAAACATTGCATACATGAGCAAAGTTCATTTTGAAACCAGAGCAGATAATGTTAACCATTGGACTTTTAATAAATGCAGATACAACTTCAAATGTATGGGTAAGTGGTAACACTATTCACAATTTCAAATGTGGGTAAGAATATGCTTCATACACAATTTCAAATGTGGTAAGTGGTAACACTATTCACGTACTACTAATAAATCAGCTAATTTCAAGTGATACAACTGGAGCTAATCAGTAGTTCACCCCAATAATATATTGCACAAAATTTTCCCTATGTCTATACAATCTCTTTGAAAACAACAAAAATATTGCAAGTTCTAATACCTGGAAATCCAGTAACGCCAACAAGGTCACCACGTTTGACACCAGAATGGAAGCGTGTAAATTCAGCTTCGTCCATGTCAGATTTCCTACACCGAAAGAATTTTCAAAATTTCATATTTGGTAATATTTTACAAGACAGATGCAAATAATCCACTAGAAAAAATACATAATAAGTTCATAACTGCAACAGAAAGGAAAATAAATTAGTAATAGTGACTCAACAGATACTATCTAATACTCTTTGCCACCACTCTCTAAATAGGTTAATTACAGATCCCCTTGCCGCTCTCCATATACAGATCTAAAAAATCGTTGTAATGCATAGATGATCAAGAAGAAGAGGATTTTTCTTTAACATGATAATGCACTAGGTCACCCTAGTATATTTTATTACAATTTTCAAAGAACAACTCTCTCTCTCAAATGTTGTCAGATTTCTTTGTTCCTCAAAACTTCAGACAGGGAGTCAATAGCAATTCCGCCATCTATACCATCTTCGTGAATATCTAACAGCATTTGTAAGAGTTCTTTGTTCTGTGGACAATCGAAAGAGCTAGAAGACAACTAATTGTTGTGTAAAACCAACTTTACAATAGCATTGGGTATAAGGAGTGTTCTTCAATAGGAACATAAAAGCCACCTCACAATAAATAATGCTTATTAGTCCAAATTTCGTAAATGCATATCCATGAATTCGATAACCCAAATAGAGAAATTACAGGGTCTAACAAATATACCAATCCTAACATAAAAAGCTGCAAAGTCTTCATAAAACTACTGTCTCATTAAAAATAATGTGAGACACATGACAATAACAAAGAAATGACCCACTTAAATCACAGTTCTATACCTTGCGTCAACCATGAGATGAACCTTTAAACCCTCATTTTGCAAATCATAAAAGAACAACTTTGAAGATTGCTTAGCCATAATCCTACCTGGACAAAGAAAAACATATAGCATTTACATTTGTTCATAAAAAACTACTACAGTAAAATTCCTGGCTGCAAGAGTTTACTTACCACCCAGTGAAACTTCAACATCTTCGTGGTGTTCACCATCAGCCAGTGTTTCCTCCCTTTCCAGGATGCTTTCCCTTTCCAGATTCTTTAGAGCTACAAAAACCAAATCACAGAATCAACATTTTAACATAAAGGTATCAAAGCATAAAAATCACTTAAAATGAAATTATTAGTTCTTCTAACCATTGGAACACCTTAAGTTGCTTCAAATAAGCCTTCTACGTCTACATACAGAAAAAAAAACACAAACTCATTAGATCTACAACCCAAAATAAGAAAACAAACATCAACCAAACAAAATATTTAACAAAGAACCCTAAATCAAAATCTGAAGTACACATAGATTAGAGTTTTATGATAAGAAAAAAAACAGAATCGAAATCTCTTGTTCTTTGTCTCTAGAGAGATCAATACACTTAATATAGCATGCTATTTCCGGCGAGCTTGTTCTTAATCATTTCTTCACCATTTTCGGACTTAAACATATCCAACAACTTCTCTAACTCCTTCTGATCTTCATGCTGTTCTTCAATCTCATTTAATCGCAACATAATCTTCAATCCCAACATCACAGTATCTTCAATTGATTTCATCTTCTCCTTTGGTCTAACTAGCACCGATACGACCATCAACAACAACTCCTTAATCTTTCCCTTCAACTCTCAACTTCAAACTTAGAATTCCAACTCTCCATCTTCCTCACAGATGGCTTAGGGTACCGGTGAAGATTTCGACTGAGGTGAAGATTTCGAATGAGGGGAAGAGGTTTGTTATTTGTCAATATTATAATCCAATATTGATCGGCCTCACTCAATTTCTCTATGATTTCATCGGTTGCTATAGTTATCCATCATTTTAACCGAATGTATATCGATCTTAGTCAATTTCACCTGTTATTTATCAATCTTATCCAATACCGCTCGACCTCACTAGATTTATCCTACATTTCATGGGTTTATATGGTTACCTATCAATTCAAACCAAATTTACATTAATTTCACTTAATTTCGTTTGTTATCCTTCGGTCTACGTCATAAGTCCTGAGGCAAACCTTGAAATAACCATTTTACCTTTTGCAATTTTTTTGTTAAAAAAACAGTTTTACTCCTAGTCTGAAAGTTGATAAAAATAACTATTCTGGCCTCACTCAATTTCTCTTTTTTTTCTTTTTGAAATCAATCTTACATATTGCCAGTTGGCCTCACTCAATTTCTCTTCGATTTCATTAGTTTATCCACTTATCTATCATTTTAACCGAATATCCATCAACTTCACTTGACCTTGTTCAATTTCACCCGATATTCATTTGTCTTACCCCGTCTTACTCAAATTCAGAAAATATCTATCAAATTCATGGATATCACTCAATTTCACCTGTTATTCTTCGACATAACACAATTTCTTATGTTATAAATCGATTTCACATAATATCCCTCGATGTTGATGCCACAATTTTGTTTGTTGAACAAGAAATTTTAGGGTTTACCCGATCGTTTTTCAGCGATATCCATTAAATTTACCGGACATCACCCTATTTAACATGAAATTACTCGACGTCACTTATTTTTGCTTATTATCCATCAATTTTATCCCAATTTTGGCAAAGTGGTTGAAACTTACCCCGTGAGCCGAAACTTGTAGTTGTATATATTAAGTTACGACAATTCTGGAATGATGTTATGTAAGAAAATCAGATTAATAATCAGATAGTTCAAACCTAAATCCACGGTGAATAACTTTCTCCAAGCTTTATATTCATCACGAAAACTAGTGTTGGATGAATTTGTTATGTGATCGACTTACGTAAATCTCTATGCATATCTAATGAGATCGAACGAATTCTATGGTGTGGATAACTTACCAAATGTCTAGTTAATTTCTGCCGTTATCTATCAATGTTGTTCAATATTGCTCGACATCACTCCATTTCTTTTAGTTTTCCACTTATCTATCATTTTAACCGAATATCCATCAACTTCACTTGACCTTGTTCAATTTCACTTGATATTCATTTGTCTCACCCGGTCTTACTCAATTTCTCTCCGATTTTATTAGTTTATCCACTTACCTATCATTTTAACCGAATATCTATTGACCTTAGTAAGTTGTCGTCTATTATCTATTAATAATGTGTAATAACGTTCAACCTCAATCAATTTTTTATTTTCGGTTACGAGCAAAAATCTAAGTTTCCACTAGACTCTCTACACATAATAAATCACTCTTAAATGGGTCACGTGTGCCACCCAGCAGAATCAGGATCGTGGTGCCAATTTAGATAACTCTAGATGCTCACAGGTCACCAATGCCACCAAGTCACACCAAGACAAACAAGCAGGATCCGTATGGCATAATCCTGGCCAATAGAAAACCAGATTTTATAATCGGAAGGTAACGTTTGCAAACACAAAATTCACACGGATAATTATCTCATCCGATGGTCATGAAATTGCCGCCATAATTTTCTTCTGGCGCTCAAACAATCATAGGGAAAAAGAAGTGGGAATTTTGCCGCGCCATATTTTATGTGTGTCCCCAAAATAATATGGGTTGAAAATTGAAATCTAAAATTGAAACCCTTGTTGTCTTTCATACTATCTTACTTACCCTAATTTTTCTATCTCACCTCTCTCTCTCACTTTCAGGAACCGAAAATCCAAAGAGACCAGGGTTCCACCGACAAAATTAACTTCACTTACAGAAAACTACTTCTGTAACTTTAAATTTCAGACACACTTACCTAAACCCAAACATTAACTTCACTGAAAACCATTTCTCTAACTTCTAACCATTTCGAAGATGATGGATATCTAATTAACCTAAATTCTCAACGATGTTGATGAAGGTGATGGTTTAGAGTTGATTATGGTGATGAAAAAGTTTGTGGGTTTCCCTTCTTTGACGAGTTAAGTAATTCTAACTGCTTCATCTTGATTTGATTATAGTTATGTTATATGAAATTGGGTTTTTCGTAAATTGATGAAAATAATTTGGGATTTTTATTTTCTTACTTTATTAGAAGCTAAATTGGATGGGTTTAGAGTATAGAATAGGGTTTGGAATCTAGGGTTTGTGTGCTTGAAGATGAGCCATTGGGTACTTAGTGTTACCGTTTCATGAACCTTTAGGGTTAATAAAGTGTAAACGGAGAAGATGACATGGGTTTTTAGTTGGCAGATGGGGTCGAGTCTTAGCAGAGAATGGGTTTCAACTGTTGAGTTGTTGAAGAGAGTACAAAGGGTGTTGGGCTGTACAATTATGAGAGAATGAATTACTTCCATTAATTTCAACAAATAATTTTTGGGTCTGAGATAGATTTGAATCCATAACAAGAGAAGTGAAAGAGTTTGGATGTTTGGGTGTGACTGAACTTGGAAGGGTTTGCAAAATGAATGGGATGTTGTTTATGTGTGGTATTGATTGATTGAGTGTATTAATCAGTGAATGTATGGATGATTCGCAACTTGCAGGGAAGGAGCGTGGATGATTAAAGGCACCAACAAAACTCAGCCAAGATCATCAAGTAGAGTGCGCATATGGTGTTCGAAGAAATGACTGATGATATATTGTTTCTTTCTGTTTGAAGTTGATGGCCCAGCTGATATCCAGTCTTGAATATTATTGATGTTAATAAAGTATGTAAGGTAAGAGGTGTTACTTCCAACCAAATGGCCCTTGCATATGGGAAAAAAAATAAGATACGAGTACTCAATCCACAATATCCAATACAGTAGCACCAACTGCATACATCATCACTACCATCCAATAGTGGGAAGCTCGAGCAACACAGCAACAACAACAAGCTTGTGCAGTCACAATATTGACAGTTCCAATATCATCAGTAGCAACTTGCCGTGCTCACTACCATCTCCAATACCACAGCTGCAGGGCAAGGCACCATTAGTTACCACAAGGCCACAATACAACAATAGTGAAGGTTAGTTAAAGGGCTTGACTGGTATCCATTTCTTGATGCTGTGTAAGAGGGGTCTGTTGCTATGAGTTCTGTTGTGGCTAAAGACAAGTTCAGGTAAATTCCTATACATATATGTGTTTTTATGAGGTAGTTCTGTGCATTGATAATTTATTTTGATTGGATATCTAATTATGACCTAAGTATAGTTATCTTTACACATCAGATGACTTCCATCTAGTAGAGGACATATTAAGATTCTTAGAACATTCATATTCTTATTACGTTTCCATCTAGTGCATATGGCTTTATTGATCAGTGTCGTGTTGATATTATCACTGCAAAATGTAAGCCTGAAATGTACGATGGACACTTCCAAAAGGTTGTCCTTCAACATAGAAATTTTTTGCATTTAGCATTCACTACCGTAGTAGAGTTCACTTTGAATGCAGGTTTGACATAATGAATGGGGTTGTGTTTCTGACGTTAAACCGTGTTATTGTTTCAGCACTATATGTGATCCTTATTTGAACATATTTCGTGGGGTAATTCCACCACTTGGAGGATTAGATCTCTCTCCAATATTAGCATTCCTCGTTTTAAATGCATTAACCAGCGCTGCAACTGCACTTCCTGCTGAACTTCCAAGTACAAACGAAACAACAACAACAACATCAAGACAAGACCTTTCTTCATCATCTCGTTCACAGTTTTTAAATCTCACTACAACACAGAAGAAATGGATAAATAGGGTTTGCGGAAACTAATCAAAAACAAGTCCTTGAACACGAAAGTTTTGTACGGTAAGAGTTTCTAACTCGAAACTATTTTTTGGCTGTAAACAAGCCCTGCTGCTCAGACTTAGGTTTTATTTCTCTATTTTGTGTGCTGATTCTTTTCTACATGGTTTTGGGTTTCACTTTTGATATGACGAACACTCTAGAGTGATAATGACATCTTATGAATTTCTCTGCATCCTTGAAACTTGTATATTTACTTCAATTGTAAGTGTTACTGCTAAGTTACCTCAGGTTTGGATCAGAAGGTATTTGCTCAACTAGTTGACCCTGAGGTTTGGATTCATGTTACTGCTAAGTTACCTCATTTCTCTAATCCTGGCAATTTCAGTTTCTACACATTTGGTGATTGTATGGCATATAAATTTTGAGTACGACTCTGCTTTTTGTACCTGATTGTATTTTTTATTGTCAAGCGAATGATAAAACTTTGAATTCTTGTACAGCGTGATGTATTTTTGATACCTACCAATGCGATGTTTTATAATCGCCAAGGTACCTTCCACTTTAAGCAGGTGAGAGTTTCATAACTTTATGACTTGAGTAATCTGTAAAATATATTGTGTAATCATGAAACACTTACTTATAAAAAAAAGGATTTAAGTTACTATGATGATCTTTATGTGTTTATTATAAAATAATTGAGAACCTTTTTTTTCTCCAGGGTTTTGCCATATACAAACTAGCAAGGAAGGTTTTTTATGCTGTGAGACATGATCCTAGAATCTATGAAGTGGCACCGGCTGAGATAATACCGAAACCTGGTAGGAAACCAGGATCTCATAGTAGAGCAGGGAGACTAATGTAACACCACCACCACCACCACCACAATGTTATGTAAGATGGTGTGTGTTAACAAAAGAGAGAAAACAAACAAATTAACAAAAGGGGATGTATGTAAGAGAGGATGGAATTTAGCAGTAGTTTCTTAATTACTACCAATTTGTATTCTGTTTTCTTTTTGTGTTATTGTTGGGTATATTACCACATTATGATGATGGAATATTTATTAGTAAAAGTAATTCATTAAGATGTATGTACTAATCATATTGATTAAGAAATTCAGCCTCCATTATACATAACCATGTTTACTTCTTTAATTATTATGTCTGCTTCTTCTTATTCACTGTCTTGTCTTTCAAACAGGATCCTTAATCCCACTAATTATGGAGGTTAATGAAATCATTTTTAGTACCAAATAGCTGTTAGAAAGGACCCTAAATTGTACATTTAAGTCTAATGGTAAGCAATTTTATTGAATATTCCTCAATCTCACCAAATTTTATTCATTATCCATCAATTTGACCAAAAATGAAGTAATTTAAACACACGCATTATTTTCGTTTTTTAAGTCTAAAACACACACACAATGATCCTTAAATTGTTTATCTGACCAATAGAAAGCCAAAAATATCTGATCCAATGGATATAAATATAGATTTAGGAAATCATTATTCTTTGGATTTTTTCTCAGGTTATTAATTTTTTTTTCTTCCATAAATACATATTCCTCGATATTAAAATATACGAAAATTTTACTAATTAAAATATATATAATATTTAGACAAAAGTAATTAAAAAATAATCAAAAATGGGTGTTATAACCAAGTTAATCGTACTAAAATGGACATATACGATTTTTTTTCCAATGAGTCACACGGATCACAATCCGTATGACTAGATATAACTAGGTATAAAGCGTTGATGGATTTTGATCACACGGTTTATCTTTCCCCCTCAAGTAATTCATTTTTTAACATGTGGTGGTGGCTTAAACTTAGTTGTTGAGAGAGGTTTGAGCAACTAATTCATTTTCTATTGCTACGAGTCTGTGCCTCAAAGTGAATAGCTACATGATCATTTTTTTAGATGCTATAAATTACTTGAAAAACGGATCTAGCAATTAAACATATTTGGTCGTGGCTCAAACTTAGTTGCTGAGAGAGGTTTGAGCAACCAATTTATTTTGTTGTTGCTACGAGTCAGTGCCTCAAAGTAAATAGCTACATGATCACTTTTTTAGTTGCTACAAATTACTTGAACAAAGGATCTAGCGATTAAACACATTTTTTCGTTGCTAAATAATAGTGGACACAGGTTTATAACCGCTAAAATTTATGGCAGTTGCAATTTTAGATGCTTAAACAATTAAAGCGACTAATTTTTCGAGCTCTTGCTAAGATTTCGGTCGCTTAAACCTGTTTTTCTTGTAGTGATTGCCGCGAATATTCTCAAGATGTAATGGTGCCATGGAGTAGAATGAAAAAGGTAATAGAAGAGCTGAACTGTTGGCTAGAATATAACATCATTTTTTTGAAGCGTTAATCGGGTGTGTTAGGAAATAAAAGTCAAGATAACACATGTCAAACGATTAGGCAAAGAAGCAGAGATTTATAGAAGAGCGAGAAACACACAATCAAAACCTTATAAAAGTTTGAGTTGATGAAAGATGTAAAAGACTGAAAATATCATTGCATGATCGACAGGTAAGATCGGGAAAGTGTTAGTACTCTGATCGAAACAGAAAGCATTAAATGCAAATGGAATGGGAAAAATAGAAGCAATAAATGCGCATAGAGCGGAAAAGTGAAAGCATTAATTGGTTAAGTTACTTTAACTGCATGACTGACACTGAGGATCGGGAAGAAGATGACTCATAAAGTACTAGGAGCACGTGTCAATAGTACAAGGTAACGGGCCAAAAAGGCGAAAGCATGACAATGCATAAGAAAGAAGCTGTCTGTCAATCGCACGATCATCCTGATCCGAAGATAATCATAAAATAAAGAGAACGCAAGGAAGTAACGGGACAAGAGGTATCGGAACAAAAGAATACAGTGGAACGATAATCAATAAATTGACAAACAAGATCGGGAAAACATGACTCATCAAACATAAAGGATAGACAGAAAGGAAAAAGAGAGGTACCCATTGAACAACCTATAAATAGAGAAGTTCATTCAACAGAGAAGGGGTCAGAAAAATTGGAAGAGAAAAGACGAAGGAAGGATACTGGAATTAGAGTAAAGCTATTATGTATGTATTTACAGAGTGATGTAGTATGAAATTATTGATGTATGAATATATATACATATATAATCCTTTTTCCATACTTGTAAGGATCTTGAACTCCTGTATATAGGTTTATTTGAATGTTTCTATACTACTTAATTATTGTCAATTGTTGTCAAATTCCCCCATCTTATGATTTGAATGTTAAGGGGATATAGTGTAACAAAATGTAAGATAAGGATTTCAATCTAGATCTTTTGACAAATCATTGGTTGTTCATGCTAATGAGAATTTTGGCATAAACAATTTGGCGCTAGAAACAGGGACTGTGTCAAAGGATTTATCCTACCTGTTGTAGAAAAATGGTTTTTTACGTTATATTTGTATTTAAAAGTAGAAAAATTTAGTATCAGGAGTTTAGTAATCATACGGAAGACTTTCACTAAAGTGACGTTTCGAAATTTTTGGCTTGAATGAATTTTTACTAATAGATAAGCTTTATTGCAAGAAATTCCTTGTGCGATTTACAAAACTGAAGTTGTATTTCGGTGAAACTTGGAAATTTTTAGTCTGAATGAATTTGTCCTAATGATTGATTTCTTTGCGTGTAAATTTTAAGATTGAAGAAGTATTATGTTAGATGTTACTCTCCACCAAAAATATAGTTAGATTTCAAAGGAATCAGAAGATCCATAAATCTGTTTCTGTTTGTTTCTTTGTTCAATTATCTTGTTGAAATTATATGACTAACTTTTTAAATCTATTAGCACAAGGAAATTTTTCCGAAAGCATCTAAGAAATAAAAGAAACAACCAAGGGAAAACAAGTCAGAAGAAGATATGTCACAAGAAGCAAATTTTGGAGATCAAGAAAGTAACACAAGTGGAAATTATCACCAAAGGGAAGAAGAGAGTGAGACAGAGGTTCAAAATAGTGATTCAGGAAACCATACACCTTTTCAAGAATATACACCAAATACTATAGCCCAAAATCATTCTCCACTTCAGGAGGGTACTCAAAATAATGTAAATTACTTACAAAATTTGATGGAGGAAATGAATGGGATGCGAAGGGAACAAAGAGCATGTACTGATCGAATTGCATCTCTGACCAGGGAAAAATCAAGCATTAAAGGATACAATTCAGCGTGGGGTGACACCAGTTGCAACAAGACCACGAGACCAAGAAGTAACTTCTGGTAGACAAACACCCAAAAGTGTAAGGGACAATCGTGCTCAAAGAATGGGATTAGCGGGATCATCATCTCGAGCAAGGATGCAACGGGAAGGCCAGAAGATACAACGTACACAATGGCAAAGGTTTTGAAGCAATGGAACAAATGAAAGATGAAATAAAAAATTTGAAGAATAAAGAAGGAGGGAGAATAGAAGAAGTGTTGAAGGAAGCCAAGCGAACACCGTTGGCTCCACATTTAGCATGTGCACAATTGCCTCGAGAATACAATATTCCGACGTTTGAATGTTACGATGGGACAAGGGACCCGACTTCGCATTTGAAGTATCACAATCGGGTGATTTCATGTTGGGACCGAAATGATGCTATAAAATGCCGGTGTTTCCCCTCAAGTTTGAAAGATTCGGCATTAGCATGGTATGACAAATTGCAAGAAAAGTCCATTCAATCATATGCGCAATTAGTTCGGAAATTCCTCGAGGCGTACATGTATAACAAACCGTTGATTCGGGGATAGATAGGTTATACTCACTTGCTTCATGGCCAGAAGAATCAATTTGAGATTATACAGCCTGATGGCATGCAATTTGCCAGACGATCGGAAATGTTGAGTCTAATGCTGCGGTTAACCATTACAAGTGGGAAATAGCAGACCGAAGATGCCAGCTTTTTGTTGACATTCATCGCAATAACCCGAAAACTGAGGGGCAACTCAGAGAAATAATAGAAACATGTGCAAGGCTGCAAGACGTTCAAGAACAATGTCCAAGGATAACCTCACGACAGCAAGGTAGTACAAAAAGAACAAATTCAATTGAAACATCACCAGAGCCAAAGAAAAAAAATTCTAATAAAGCTGAAGCTAGTGAATCAAAACACCCACGAATAGGGGATAACAAAAAGTCCATTCAACAATTTCAAGAAAGAGTGTTTACAAAAATTAACATTTCATATTCTGAACTTTTCAAAATCATAAAAAATAAACCTGACTTTCAGTGGCCGCTTTCAAAAGGGAGACAACCGGATTTTACACAGAAATCAAAGGACTACTGTGAGTATCATTGCTATAAAGGGCATACAAAAGATCAATGTAGAAATTTTATTATTCTGGTTCAAAGGATGATTGATGCTGGGGAGTTAAAGGAATTTATTCAAACACCCAAACCAACAACAAGACCTGACAAAGGGAAGCCAGTTCATATCCCATACAACAAAACAAACTATCAATATGATTTCCTTTTCTGAAAAAAGCGATATAAATGTGAATGTTGCGATCGACAAAAAATTGTGCAAGAGGGTTCGAGACCATGAAATTTTTAAAGTAACGGGAAGGATAACAGAATCTTGGGAAGACTGGATGGAATCCCCCTTGACTTTCTCAGCGGGAGAAGTGGATCAAGAAATTGAAATGCATAATGACCCTCTGGTCCTCACTTTGTCGATGTCCGGATGGAATGTCAAAAAAATTCTTCTGGATGGGGGCAGTTCTTTGAATGTCATGTTTTATGATACATTTCGCAAAATGTGACTAAGTGAAGATCAATTAATTCCATCTCATTATGTAATCTTTGGATTCAACAGAATAGCTTCAAGACCAAAGGGAGAAATTGATTTGGAAGCTGCTGGACCGATAAACATTTTGACAAGGTTCAGTGTTGTGGATGCTCCATCCCCATACAATGTAACTATCGGAAGACGATGGGTACACCAGTTGAAAGGTGTCATCTCAACCTATCACCAATACTTGCGATTCCCAACACCACAAGGGGAAATGGAGATAAGAGGAGATCAGGACGATGCTAAATTGTGTATTTTGGCGGAAGTACGGATGAATGAGGAGCGGGAACAACAACAACGGGATAAGAAAAAAGACCGCAAGGCAAAAGCAAAAGAAGAGGAAATAGACCGATACTTAAAACAGAGTATCGGACCAAAAATTACAAATGAAATAGGGGAAAACAGCAAAAATCAAGGAAATTCATCAAACCAACAATCTGAAGGACTACCATTATAGCAATTAAAAGGAACTCCAACATCTATCGGAGTTCCCAAACCTGTTTTCACTTCCATAGAAGAAACCAAAATTGTAAATATTGGCACTAGAAAATTTCCCAAGCAGGATGCCATTTGGATTACGAAATGCAGGAGCAACATATCAACGCTTGGTTGATGCTATATTTAAACATTGGATTGGGCGAATTTTAGAAGTCTATGTTGACGACATGCTGGTAAAAAGTAAATTATCTACGGATCATCTACAAGATCTCACTGAAATATTTGGTGCATTGCGGAAATATAAAATGAAAGTCAATCCAGAAAAATACATTTTTGGTGTGACATCGGGACGTTTCTTGGGATATTTGGTTACAAAGAATGGAATTGAAGTTGACCCCGCAAAAATTCAAGCAATAACGAACATACCATCCCCAAAAAGCATTAAAACTGTATAGAAATTGAATGGATGTTTGGCTGCTCTCAGTAGGTTCATTGCCAGATCTTCAGAAAGATGCAAACCATTTTTTGATATACTCAAAAAGAAAAATAAATTTGACTGGAATGAAAAATGTGATCAAGCTTTCCAAAACATAAAGATGCATCTTGCCACATTGCCAGAGTTGCAGAAGCCAGAACCTGAAGAAATATTGACTTTGTACATTGCAGCAACGGAGAATGCAATAAGTGCAGTGTTGGTGCGTACGAATGAAAAAATGGAGAAACCTGTATATTACATTAGCAAGACCATGAATTCACCAGAAATAAATTACACCAAAATTGAGCAACTCATTTTGTCATTGGTTTTTGTTACCCAAAAATTACGCACCTACTTTCTCACACATTACGTGCGTGTCCCGAGCAAAGCACCATTAGAATCAGTATTGAAGAACACCGGGAAAGTTGGAAGGATCGCAAAATGGAATGCACAGATAGAGAAATTGAACTTCATTTTTGAGTTGCAAACTGCACAAAAATCCCAAGTTTTAGCTGATTTCCTTGCGGACTTCCCGATTGAGGAAGATTATGAAATCCAAGGTTCGATAGACGAAAAAAAAATAATTAATTCAATCACAGTTTTTGTCATTAAAATTTTCATCACTTTAATTATTCACTTTTTATTGTACATTTGTATTAAAAGATTGCTAGGATGTGAGGAAGAGGATCCACAAGATATTTTGAGCTCTGCAAATTCACAAAGGTGGGAAGTCTTTGTTGATGGGTCCCGAAATAAGGAAGGTGCGGGAATTGGCATTGTAATTACTGCACCCATGGTGAACGGGTGATACATTCATTTCGACTTGAGTTTGATGAGCATACAAATAATATAGTAGAATATGAAGCTGTGGTTCATGCTCTCAAGCTCATTATTGAGTTAGGAATCATCAATGTCCGGCTCACAAGCGATTCACAGTTGATAATTCGACAGGTCGAATTAAGATACCAAACACTCGACGAAGATTTAACAGAGTACAAAAATCTTGTGCAAACTCTAGCAAATCATATTCCAAGTATAGTTTTTCGGCATCTGTCCCGAGACAAGAATTGACATGCTGACGCACTAGCATTCATTTCATCAATGATAAGAGATCCCAATGTTACAGCCATAAAAGTCGGACGAATATATGAACCATCCATAAAGTTAAAGATAGTTGATAACATAGAAGAAGGTGTAACCGAAGACATTGATGATCCAGCAATACTAAACACCGCACCAATGCCTCAACAAGCAGATGATGAGTTAGATGAACAAGATTGGAGGATCCCAATTCATCAATATTTACAAGATAGAATATTACCCACCAATTCTAAAGAAGCAAGGAAAATTCAACTGAAATCTGACAATTACCAGTTGCGGGATGGAATCTTATACGCAAGTCCTTTTTAGGACCATTATTTCGATGCATGTCACATAAGGAGGGATTACGCATACTCAAAGAAATACATTATGGAGATGCAGGAAATCACAGTGGAAGACGCTCACTCGCATTGAAAGCCAAAATGCAAGGTTATTATTGGATATCCATGCTCAAGGATTCGGAAAACATGGTACGAAGGTGCGAAGACTGCCAACGTTTCGCAAAAAGAATCAAAGCACCTGCTACAGAATTAATCTGTACTCAGTCCATGGCCGTTTGCGAAATGGGGGGTGGATATTGTAGGTCCGTTAGTTGAGGGAACCAAGAAGAGGAAATGCATAATTGTGGCCACTGATTACTTTACTAAGTGGGTAGAAGCCAAAGGATTAGCTCGAATCAGGGATTCGGATGTGTTCACATTTTTATTTAAAAATATCATCTGTAGATTTGGGATCCCGGCAGCCATAGTTTCTGAAACGGAAAACAATTTCAAGGAAAAATAATTGATATGCTGTTTGAAGCTTTCAACATTCAGAAATATAAATCCATACCGTTTTATCCCCAGAGTAACGGACAGCCCGAAGCCACAAATAAAACAATTGCAACAAATTTAAAGAAAACGTTAGATGGACACTACAAACAATGGTGTGAACAACTTCATAACACATTATGGGCATACCGCACCATAAGAAAAGAATCCACTGGAGAATCACCGTTCCTACTCACTTATGGAACAGAAGCAGTTATATCAACAGAAGTCATTTTGCTTACAACTAGAACAGAAGCATGGGAGAAAAATCTAAATTCAGATTTAATGTTACAAAAATTAGATGACTTGGAAGAAAAAAGAGAGGTGGCACTCCAGAAGATCGAAAATTACCAAAGAAAGTTGGCACCGGACTACCATAAGAAAGTCAAGTTACGAAACTTTGTTCAAGGACAATATGTCTTACGTCAAATTTCGGAGTACCATCGGGATAAAAATGCAGGCAAGTTCGCACCAACTTGGGATGGTCCGTACACAATACAAGCACCAGCAGGAGAAGGATCTTATTATCTGCGAAACATGCATGGTGAAGTTTTGCAACACCCATGGAACACACAATATTTAAAGCTATATTATCCTTGATCAATAATGCAATTACGAAAGTACATCGCATTCATGTTAGGTAAAGCATAAATAATGCACCTTCTCTTGAAAATCCTTGATTAATAATACATTTGACAATGGGATTTCCTAATAAAGAGATGCCTGACATGAAAATATTAATTACTCCAGGAACATCTTATTCTGGAGAACGCTTGCGATTAGCGAAACAATCATAACTCAAGCAGATAAAAATTTAGGTAAGTATAAGCCCTTAAAGAATTTCCATAAGTGCGAGATTCTTATAAAGAAGGGATACCTAATGATATAATCAATGGTTATTATTTTCAGGGTATGTTTGTGACTAACCTTGTAGCTTACTCCTGGCCCGGGTATGACTCGTATTTGGGTTCCCAAATTACATGTTTTGAGGTATAAATACTTCGATGCAATGTACTCATGAAACAATTTGATTAACCGAATGATTTCATAAAATATGTTATTTTTTATGCAGGAATAACATTGTTCAAAAGGCTACAAAAGGTAGATTCCAACTCAAAGTTACCAGTTAAAGTACCAAATTACAAGTTACAAGATACGAATCAATCTAGCGGAATACAAGTTACACAGAAAAAAAAAAATCAGATATCATCAAGCATCGGGAATGTTGCCTCTGGATGGCTGCGGAGGAACCTTCGGAACATGAGCCCGACTATTGAGTATAGTGATGTCAGCTTGTGCACGATCCATGGCAGTGTTGAATGACATTGCAATTTTTGCTTTTGCATCTTGTCTCACCCACGTTGTATAAGCACATCCATATTCAATATCTAATTGAAGTTCTTGAATTTTTTGCTGACAATCTTTTACTTGATCATCCAAGCGGGATCTCTGATCTTTTTCAGCACTCAATTCTCTTGATAGATCGTCATTTTTTGCTTTTTCATCCACAAGCATGTTTTCGCATGCTGTAACTTTGCTGGCCAATACACTAATTCGGGATTGAGTATTTCTAGCTCTGGTTGCGTAAAAAGTTATTTCACCTTGCAATGCTTGCACTTTAGAAGAATGTTCTTCCGTTTTCTTATTGAGATTTTCAATTCTCCCATTTGCAATAGCAAGATATCTTTCCGCCTTCACAACCCGAGCAGTTGCTTCATTAAGTTTCTTTTCAAGGCCTAACGAACAAAGCCAGTGTTAAAATACTATAAGAAATTTTATATACAAAAACATATAACCCAAGAATATACCTCCAGCGAGGGATTTAAACTCTGCCTCCTTAAGAGCCAAAGTTTCCAGAGCTTGCTGATATTTTGATTCAGCGCTAGTGCGTCTCCAGGTAGCCATGTCAATCCTACGCTCCATCCTAAATACAAGTTCAGAATCCCCCACTGGTCCCAAAGCATGTGTGTAAAAATAAATAAATAAATACATATATAAAAAAGTGAGAAAATATACCTTGATTCATAAGATTTTGATTCTTTAGTTGTTGTTGGAGATCATCATTTTGTTGTTGGAGCTTTTCATTTTGTTATTGCAGATTGGCATTTTCCCGCTGCACTTCCTCAGCTTCATTCTTATATACGGACTCCATCATAATAGCCCGAGCTTTGTAGAACTTGAATGCAGCAAACAAGCAATCAAAACTATGCTTAAGCTGTGAAATTAAAGTCATGAGCATGGGAAGAAAACATGAAACGAATCAAAATTTCTAATGAACAGCAATACCTGAGCTAGAGCTTGCTGTGGATATGAATACAGTGGACCCTCTAAAATCTAGAGCTTGATCCAAAGAAGGAGGAGGGTTCAGCGGGAATGTCTGTTCAGCGAACTCACTATCATACCAAGCTTCTCTTGTATCCTCCAGAGGGATAGTTCCCAGTGAACTCCGCAGCCTAGACATGTAACCACTATCGGATTTCCATGTCTCTGGACAAGCTGCAGTAGTCAGGAGCCCCTTTGCTAAGAACCACTTGTAGGCTTCATTTTCATCGCCTAAGAGATTTAATCCTTCTATCACCCTCCTGCCTTTATCAATCTGTGAGATGACTCCTTGCAAGTCTGAAGGCTCTGCATTGGGCACATCAGCATCGGGGCGAGGAAGAACCGTTGGTAATATCCCGGAAGGTGCACTTGCTTCGCAGATGGCTGCGGGAATATCCTCTTTGGGATGAGAGGTTGGGATTTTTGTGGCTGAAGTGCTAGGACGAATTCTCAATATTCTCAGCATAAACATCTCCTCCTTCAACATCTCCTTCTACAGTTGGTTGATTATCAATTGACATGATACCCTCTTCGGGAGAGACCACTTCAACCTCAAAGTTGAAGGGAAGTGGAGACAGGGACAGATAAAAATTTATCGGTGTAGCCTTAATGGGAGCAGCTTCAGAGCCAGCAACGGGTTCTGCCAATATGATCTGACTTGCAGTAGCAGCGGGATGGCCCGTAATAGTATCAGACACTCCCGATGCAACTTGACCAGAAGCTTCAGCGGACCGTCCCGCAACAACATTGGGTTGTCCCGATATAGCCTGGTCCGCTCCCGATGCAACTGGATCAGAAGCTTCAACGGACCGTCCCGCAACAGCATCGGGCTGTCCCGATATAAACTGGTCCGCACCCTCAGCATAATATCTTGAAACTGAAGTTTCCTCACCCCCAATGTTGATGCGTCGGATGAGAGAATCTCTAATCTCACCTTCTTCTCTATCAGAGGGAGTGAGAGGAGCATTTCTTGACCTTTTCGATTTTTTCTCTTCTCCGGGGAAGCTACCATTTTACGCTTCCCTTTACCCTCAACTATTTCCACTTTATCACTTCTTTGCCTGCCCTCATTAATCTGCACGTGGACAATGGGCGTGCTGGTGGCGCTTCAATCTAGGGCTCAGTAGATGGATCAACATGTAGCACAAAGTTCAAACTCAGTGAGGGAAACATCCAAGTACTTAAAAAAAAAAAAGAGTCGTGCGAACCTCATAATCGAATTTATAATTACTGAAATTTAATTTCAGGGATAGTAATTGGGGAAACGCCCACGAATATCTTGAACTTCATCCTTGGAAATATGAACGAATACCCAAGGACCTTCGATCACTAGTGGAGTCCGGTACCACTTGTAGTCATGATCCAATCGGATTCTTTCTTCTTGTTCCAATCAGACTCTTTCTCCACTTCCCGGAACATACTTGAGCTTCGGATCGCCAATTTCGCGCAACAAGGGGAATCCCAAACTGCACTTGCGAAGAGGACTAACACTCCACTTCACAAAATTCCTTATGGAAACACTATCCACATAGGTAGTATGAAAATTCTCAACTGTATAATGTTGTTGCTCTATAATGTCTGGAGTATAACAGGTAAGGTTAGTTCGTCCTTCGCTCCGGAGGCTGCATTCATCAAGTATCCGCCACCAATTTTCGTTATACTGGATAACGGATCGAGCTAAACCGTGAGGAGCATTGCAGCGGGATGCAAGAACTTCGAATTGATAGGGATGATCCCGCTGATATATGGGAAGTCGAAGCCCAGCCTCTAACGCACCAGCAGAGATCTGTAAACTACTAGATGAATATTTGAATTTGTTGACCGCTCCTAGGGTCATTACATCTTTGTCTCCACCATATAAAGAAACTTTGAATCCTTCAAGATGGTGTTTTGCTTTGAATTCTTCAATATTCATTTATTTGTAACTACAACTGGCGTGTGCCCGCTTACTCTTGGGGGCAAGATTAGTGGTTGTAGAAGGGTCAAAAGCTGGATCACGAATATGCCGAGTTGCGACATATCTATTTGCATTACTCCGAGAGGATCTCCTTACTTCTGGCTGATCATCGTATTGAGAATCAATCTCAGGAGCAATATTTTGAGTTCTTGAAGACATAGTGAAAAGGTATTTTTTATCTGTGAAAAAGACAGGGAAGAATCAATGAATGAAGGAATCAAAAAATTCAAGTTCATAAAAAACAACTAGGGAGAAAAATCATAAACAATCACCATTTCAATCATATCTGTTTCCATAGAGTCAATATTCATCATGGTTAAACACCAAAACAAAATAGATACAGAAGGATCAGAAAGTCACTTACATGTAGAAAGAGGAGAAAAAATTTCTTGATTAAAAGTAGAGCAAATATGATTGATGCAAAAAGTTCCTGAATCGTTGGAGAATGAGAGAATAACAGAGAGATAATGCGAATATTTAAAAAGTTTAAGGAAGAGAAAGAGCTGCAACTTTAAGAGGAAAAAACAGAAGTAGAAAAGACTGAATCCTATTTAAGAGGAGGGATAAACGAACCGTCAAAAATTGAAAAGGCGTTAATCGAGGCAAATATTTGATTTCCTCGAAAAATGGTAACTGACACAAACGTGATAATAGAAGTTACTGCTAGCAGAAAATCCGAGATAACGTGCGTAAAGAAGTTATGACATATATAGAAAAGATGGAGAGTAATTATTGTTCTTCTACTTTTTTAAAAATTTGGATCAACCGTTAAAAATTTTGAAAAAAGAAGAAGAAGGGGGCAAGTTGTTAGGAAATAAAAGTCAAGATAACACATGTCAAACGATTAGGCAAAGAAGCATAGATTTATAGAAGAGCGAGAAACACACAATCAAAACCTTATAAAAGTTTGAGTGGATAACAGATGTAAAAGACTGAAAATATCATTACATGATCGACACGTAAGATCGGGAAAGTGTTAGTACTCTGATCGAAACAAAAAGCATTAAATGCAAATGGAACGGGAAAAACAGGAGCAATAAATGCGCATAGAGCGCAAAAGTGAAAGCATTAATTGCTTAAGTTACTTTAACTGCATGACTGACACTGAGGATCGGGAAGAAGATGACTCATAAAGTACGAGGAGCACGTGTCAATAGTACAAGGTAACGGGCCAAAAAGGCGAAAGCATGACAATGCATAAGAAAGAAGTTGTCTGTCAATCGCACGATCATCCTGATCCGAAGATAATCATAAAATAAAGAGAACGCAAGGAAGTAATCGGGACAAGAGGTATCGGAACAAAAGAATACAGTGAAACGAATCAATAAATTGACAGACAAGATCGGGAAAACATGACTCATCAAACATAAAGGATAGACAGAAAGGAAAAAGAGAGGTACCCATTGAACAACCTATAAATAGAGAAGTTCATTCAACAGAGAAGGGGTCAGAAAAATTGGAAGAGAAAAGACGAAGGAAAGATACTGGAAT
>JAJJMC010009453.1:384633-419253 GCA_023531435.1 Papaver californicum | reverse complement strand
TGAAATAGGAATGACAATGTTTCTTAGACAAAGTTAAGCATGTGATCCATTGTTAAATTTTTTGGCATCTTCCGTTGCAGCATTGGCAGAAGCATAGTAGGATAAAGCATAGTAGGATACACAAAATAGTCCATGAACAAAACATAATATCCCTCCAATGGATAGAAATTTGTTATGTGAGAACCCGCACGATGACCTATTTTTTGAGTTCGCCAATGCTCCTATTATCAATACCGAGAATCCAACGACTAATACAATCCTGAATCATCGTTATACCAATGAATTAGTTCCATTGAAAATAAATTGATTTGAAATTAATGTACTTACTAATTCCTACTTTAACCATCGTTCAGGTACGTGAACATGTGGTCCATGTTATATAATATCCATGCTGTCCAAAATGTAATAATTACCGGGGCCATAGACGCCATGAAGAAGGGTAAGTACTTAAACTAATGTTCAAGGTTATTGTTCGACTCCGACCCCTGTTGCTTAACTGTATCGAAAGCTAATTCTAATCAGTCCCTAACACGTGGATACGTCGACAGAGAATAACTAAGAAAACAAGAATATTGGTTGGAGCTTCGAAGGAGTAAGGACAGATTTTTACTTTGGCTTCGCTCTAAAAGCATATCATCTTTCTTTTCTTTACCTTCGTTTTCTTTTTTCTTCAGTTTTTCTCAAATCAGGCCGTTGCTTGCCTAGAGACAATTAACTTAGACGCCGACACCAGATTGAAGGACATATATTTCCTTTTGCCTCAAAGGACATTGTGCCCTTTTTGTATTTTTGGGCCTTTGGCTATGATTTTTCAAAATGTGTAGCGTGTGCCTAAAGTTCAACTTTGAGAATGTATGCTATTGCATTAAGATTAATAATGCAGAAACAAAAAGTCAAATAAATGCTTTCAAGAACTAGTACTGTAAATTACCAAGAAAGAACGAAGCAAGCAGCTGCCAATTGCTTGTTAGCAGAAGATCTATCCAACTCATCTTTTGAACAAATACAGACACACCCACCAAGCAAAGTAGCTATAACATGAGCTAGAGCCAGGAGTGAAGCTGCAGCTAACCCTAACTTGAAAGCTTGACTGCTTGGTTCTTTACATTCAAATATCCAAAGCTTTAAATGTTTTACCTGCATATTAAATTTCACTGTATATATCAAATGTCTCTCCTTAAAATGTGAAAAAGGTTAACAAAATAGAAGTAGAAACGCTTAAACATGAAATTCACCTTGTTCTGAGCAACCTCTGCTTGGATTCCAAGTACCCCAGCTACTATATCCAGGCAGACAATCAAGAGGCAGATCAGTGCAGCTATTGCTTGATGCTTTCCCATTTGTGATCTAATGCTCAAAATTTAACTTACTAGCCTAGGACTACTCCAGAGATGATATGATGAAGGATGAAGAGAAAATGGGGGTCAGAACGGAAATGATTTTAGCACAATATTTTTTTGTGAGGGAAAAAAGAACTCTTAACCTCTTATGGGCATAAAGATGAAGTGGAGACTGGGGGAGAATAAATTAAGTTGAAAACAGTGGGGACTATATATGGCTGCCTTGGTGATATTTATCATCATCATCTACTAGACGGATAACTAATTATGTGTGAGAAAGAATTGAAAGCAAAAAGTTTCTTTAATCTTTACAGTTTTCTTCCTCTACTTTCTTCCTCTCTTTTTTCTACTTTTTCTTTAATATTTCGCCTTGGGTCTTTGAAATATTCTTTACATGGGAGACAAGGAAAGTACAGAATCACCAGCTCTATATTTGAACCTATCTTTTCTTTAGTTACGTTTTCTTTTTTCTGTCTAAATTTAGACCCATGTTTGATGGAACCAAATTGTCTATTACAATCCTGTTTAGGGCTGCACAGGAACCGACCGGAACCGAAGAACCGGACCGGAACCGACGGAACCGTACCCCAAAAGAACCGAACCGAGGGTACAAGGTACAGGGTACGGGTACAAAAAATGGGAACCGAGTACAACCGGGTACAAGGTACAGGTACTACCCCTGTACTTGTACCCTGTACCCTGTACCTGTACCTCCTCATGATCTTTTACAAAGTTGATTACTAAAACCTATTGCTCTTGATCTTTTATATGATTATATACTAGATGATAACTCTAATGTTGAGGAAGATAATGTGATTTTTTTTATTTTTTTTTTTTTTTTATTTTCTATATTAGTCATCAATTCAATCTTTAACATAATATTCATTTATACACATTTCGTAATACTTATACATTTCGTAATTAGATTGAAATGGTAGAAACACTTAAATTTTCTAATTTTTTTTATTTCAACAATTTACATTTAAATTTTAGATGTAACAAAAAAAAAAAAAAAAAAAACAGGGTACAGGGTACGTACCCGGAACCGGACCCAGGGTACAGGGTACAAAACCGGAACCGGACCCAGGGTACAGGGTACAGGGTACAGATACAAAATTTAAGAACCGACCATGGGGAGGTACAGGTACAGGGTTCCACCAAGAACCGAGCCGAACCGACCTTTGTGCAGCCCTAATCCTGTTTAGAAAGATGTCCTAATAAAAAATAAAGGTTAAAATCTTTTAGTATGATAAGTAAAAATCCAAAATTTATTCATAATCTTAGTTTTCTAATAAAATACATTGTAATATCCGCACTGAGAACACAATATTATTCATACACCATTTTTATCCCCTATTTTTTAGGCCATTAAGTGGTATGTATCTAAATCATAAATCTAAATCAAAAACTGTCATAAACCAGTTTTTACAACACGTAGGTGAAATATTTTCTTGGTATAAAAAAATGGTAGATGAAAAATAATTTTGTATGCTTATAAGGCCAGCGAGTCAGTGAACAGAGACGGTGAAGCTAACTGGTATGCACAAGGGGACATGTTAACCGACCCAATTTTATACTTTGGGAGCTAATGTTTCAGCGAGGATAAAGCAAATTTTGTTGAAGGTTACACACATCTGTTTTAAATTGTTTAGGGTGTCGATGGCGTTTCAGTATTAGTCAGAAAATACCATTTCCAAAATGTTACTTTCAGATCTTAATAAATTATTATATCAACATCAAAGTTAATTTTCGCTCATGTTGGAAGAATAAATTTGTCCTTTAAATTATTCTTCAAAGTGACTATTAATTTACTTTACAATTAACATCTCCTCAAGATTGATTCCAAAGAAACTCTACATTTCCTTTTTATCTTTTCATTCGTTCATTTTCCATATGCATCCAGCATTTCCAGCTAAGGTTTGATACTTAGATTCCAGTTTAATCCAGAACTCGATCACCAACGGGCCTTTTGAATCCCAATCTCTTCCGATAACTGGCCCATTCACTCAGTCGTTGGTTATTTACTTAATTAAACAGTGTGGTTGTATGATGGGCTTCCGGCAACGACCTGTTCTGGGATTAATGTGTGAAAATTACAGCCAGGTCCTTTTTTCCAAAAAAAATCATCTACAAATCCACGGTCGGAAAACCTTAGACGTGCACCCATAATTTCTAAAACCTTTTGTCACAAGCCCATTTTTTCAAAATTTCTATTTTCGGTTTTTCTTAATTCCTGAAATAACCTTCTGTATATATTCTTCTTTATTCTATGTTCTTTTATTTTAAATGTTTTAAAACAGCTGCTCACAGCCGCTGAAAGGGGGATTTCCTAAAGTAAACCTCGTTCTCCCTAGTTATTATCAACACTAATTAGTATATAGCTTTACTTTTCTGAAGTTTTTGATTCAAAAATGTCATACTCTTCCTCGATTCTCACCACCACCACCACCACCACCAAATCTTTCCATTCAACAGGTCCATCACGCCACCACCAATCTTCTATTCTATTACTACTTCTTCGTCCCAAAATAACTGCAGATTTGGGTAGGAAAATCCGAATCAAGTCTTAATGCAATTGCCCTAATATCGAATCATTCTTCTTCTTCGTCAACCTCTACTTCCCCTATCACATTAAGAGATCTAGGGTTACAACCTACGCCCAAATTAAGGCTTATTTTCATTCTCTTCGTTCTCTCTATGGTAAATTTTTAATTCCAATAATTATTGTGTTTTAGATTCAAACTACATCTATTTAATTAAGCAGCCGATGTTTGTGTTTTTGCTTACTAGACGGTGTCTAAATTAGATCTAATGTTAGTTTCCCTCGAAAAGGGAACTAGTATATTTAGTTTTCCTTCGCTCTTCTGCAATTCAAACAGATAAAATGTCTAAATACGTAGTTTATTGATTCAATTACATTTTCCTATGTCCATCAATCACATCAATTGCTTCCTTAATTTGATTTCATTTTAACATTGTTGCACTTATAAAGCTAAGATTCAATGTAAGTTGGCATTACTTGCTTGGCTTATATTTTTCACTAGGAAGTTTCATGTTCCAAAAAACTCTGTTCTGATCAAAAATTGAAGAGATTGAAATTGAAATGATGGTGCTTAGTTTTAATCCCTTGTTCTTCTTTTGTTTTTTTCTAAAAGCTTTTAGTGCTGACTTTACTGGTAATATAGTTTGTATGACTACAATTTGTTATGATTATTTTAGTGTTTTGATTATTTTAGTGGGCATCAGTCAAATCTCTTGGCTGCTGCAGAATTCCTTAAAGTAAAGATGGAAGAAACCATTGTTGAAACTTTTAAATGGCAAGATGTGTATTGGGAAATGATTTTGGTAGAGTTTACCATACCGGCTCATAAAAAGTAGCAAGTCAAACTTGCCCTTTAATATGCTAGCTCAAACAGTTGAGTAACAGCTGCTTGTTTTATTAACTAGATATGTCTAAAATACACATAAGCTCTATCAACTTATTTATTCAAGTTATTTATTCAAGCTACAGTCCGTTAGGTCGAGGCTTTTCTGATGTTTTTCTGAATTCGAACCAATGTTTTCATTTTATTTTCATAAATTTTGATTATGGTGTGCAGTTTTCTTTCTTTTTCCTAATGCAGGCCTTAATATTTTATACATATAGATCTTAACTTGAACCATTTTATGTCATGTGTTGGTGATTCCAAAAAAAACAAATGTTTTTTGTCCCCTCTAGGTGTTAGATTTCTTCAATAGTCTCATGGATGCTTAAAGAACAGAAGGTGGTGAATGGTCAGTGGAGAAAGTCTTGCAAGCCATAATCATTAATTGATGTTCTTGGCGAAGTAAAGGAATGAAGGTAAACTCTCATTGATCTGATAATTTTACTTGACAGATCTTCTCATTAATAGATGTAGGAAACTCTTTCCCTTTTTTATGATATTATGAACTTGGCAGACGAAATCTCCTAATTTGAATTGGATTTAATAAATTATGTTCTCCATATTTATGAATTTAGAACTCCTCTCTCATCCCAATCCAAGTTCAGCCTCTCCCTCTTTTCACCCTTATATAGATTTACTGCTACACATGATTTGGTTCTTCATTCCTGTTGTTTTTTTGCTTTGGAAATGTTGGGAACAATAGAAATAACAATTCATAGTAATGGACCAATGGAGTGAGGTCATTTGTAATTGTAATTGCAGGAAGTGATTGGGAATGAGGAGTATATATAAATCTTCAGTTAGTTTTTGGATGATTTTGATAAGATTGAGAAGAACTGGAACTCGGAATTCCACCAAAATTACTTCCGAATGATTTCTACAATGATTCTTTAACAATTATAGCTCTTTTATTGACTCTGTTTCTTTGCCAAAAGTAGAATTCTAAAACATTAATTGTAAATCACAAACATGACGCATCAAAAGCTCTTAAGTCCCAGTATACACCATCAAACTAAATCACAACTAATTAAGAAAAAATTATAAATCAATTAAAAATCAATGTAAAAGTCATTAAAAATCAAAAATAGTTATCATTTATTCATGAAATATGACTTCCTCCATCGTCCCAGTGGTGGGGTTTAGCCCATCATGCTCAAAACACTCTCAAAAGATTGGTACATGGCTCAAAAGTGCTTGAGAAGAAGAAAAGAAGCTAAAAATAATAAATCATGAAATCTGCAACGTTTATAGGTGTTACAGATTAACTGTTACAGTGGAGCTTGAAGATAAATATTGCAAAGCGAAGATAAACGTTGCTGATGGGTTGAAGAAACCGTTATAGCTGAAGATAAACGTTGCAAAACTGAAGATAAACGTTGTTGTTCAGTTGAAGAAATCGTCGTCGTATCCCTGTTTTTCACTTGTAGCAGAACTTTCTTTCTTTTCTCCTGTTTTTCTTCCCGAGCCTCCCTCCCTAATTTTTATTCCTCCTCTTTGCTATTTATAGGTTCCACAAACCATAACAACTCATCCTTAATCGATCAGGACCCAAAAACCAATCCAAAACAAACTCAAATTCATATAAATCCGAGTCAGGGTAGGAACCGCTTTTCCAGCAAAAATATGGATTTTTCAGCTTGTTTCACGGCTTTAAACTCTTGTAATTTACGTGTTTCATCCTCTAATGATTGTTGCTTCATGTTGATAAGGTTTAAACTCTTTAAAATCCCCCAAAAATTGCTTTTGAAACACCTCAGTAACTCTCACGTAAAAGAATTGGTTTCCCGCCAATTTAATTTTCAAAATCAAAAGGGGATGCCCCCTAACCAACAGTGGGGTGCCTTTATCAACCATCCTGGGTGCCTTTATCACTTTTTAAGCTAATTTTTCTACAAATGTTTATTTCTCAAAAATACCTACAAACACATAAAATCACACAATAAGTATAAAATCGAGCACTAACAAAATAGATAATTACTGACAAATTAGACATAAAAATGTGTCTAGCAAATACCCCCAAACTTATTATTTTCTAGTCCTCGAGCAAATTTAATCTAAAACTAAAATAACAATCCTAACTATCTTTCGCAGGAATTACGACTACATTTAGCATATGTAATAAGCCTTTAAACTCATAGGTGTCGCTATCGGACGAGTTATAGTCTCGTGAGGGTTTACAAGAGGTATACCCACAAAACCTTTACTCCAAACCCTAGCTACCTGTGAACGATTGAGGGTAAACACTAAACAAGCTATTTAGTTGGCATACTAAATTCTTCAGCTATGAGAATCATTACGTTATATGAGTCCAATTGATGTACACGAGTTTGCACTCAGCATACTAAAATTCATATATAAAAAACAAAGCTCTACTTAGATAGTCATTCAACCACGATACTCAGAATCTATCAAAGTTCAATCACATGAAAAGATTTAGAACATGGATATGCAGATGATGAAGTTTGCGCATATTGACTAAGGTTAAGTGTTTCCCATATCTGTCTGAAGGTCATTGTCAGGGTGAATCCTAATGGATTGAGATACACTCTCACTGGTCTTAATACTAATGCTAATACCGACTCAACTGGTATATACAAGGGTCCCGGCGATCGATTTATTGAAAATTAAACAACTATCTTTATTATTTAAATGTACTGACAACATGATTGAATCAAATTGAATCCAAGCACATGCTCCTTATCAGCATCTTACATGATAGTTCTCATGGATTCTGCATTCCACGCTTGCTTAGGCGACGAAGACAGGGAGAACACATACATATTTCTATCAAAGTGTCAATACTCGAAGAAAAAAATTGATCCGAATAACAATCTAATAATCTCAAAGACTCTACTCCATCCTGGCGGCGATAACAATTCGATATTGGTGCCCCACCAAATCACTTAGAGAAACACAAAAAAATTGTAAAAATAAAAACAAAAGGTGATATGGTCGAGATAAACTCCGAGATATGGTGACGACTATCATGTTATTTCTAACACCTGAACTCTGTCCTTTTATGAATAGACCATTTAGATGGGCACACTAATTCCTATAGAAAAAGATCTAAGTTTCCATCTACCTAAAATGGTTAGTGTCATCCTGAATTGTTCACAAGTTTCTAGACTTTGGAATTTCATATTTCACTAAAAATTTCTCCCTTACCCCCAAACTTAAATCTAACATTGTCCTCAATGTTCTAAAGATGAATGATTAAAAGCCTGAACAGGGAGAAATTGTTACCAATCGAAGGAAAGGAGTTAAGGAAAGATATTACCGTGTCACATGAGCATGGGTTACCTCCCAAGAAGTGCTAAGTTTAAAGGCTTCAGCCAGACTAAGAAAGAATTAGTCACCTCATAAAATCATAAAGCAATAGCCGGAATAACTGTGGGTCATCTGAATCAAATAGTGTTATCACAAATAAAAGAAAACTGCAACAGGCCCAGAAAGTGAACAAACAAAGTACAACCTTATCCTTATCTAGTGTCTTGTTTAAGACAACTACATCTAGTTGTGGTTCAGGTTCAGGCTCTATAAAAGGGTCTAGATAAAATATTTTCATGGAACGCATTTTCTCATAGACAGGATCAACAGGATCAGGTTGTAGAGTCTGCAGTAACTCAACTAATAAATTTGAAGCACATAATAATAACCTGAATAATTTTGGATCCTAAAAGTCAATCATATTTGACCCATATAGTTGACTACAATGAAGGTGGTAGTCATTCTTAAGAAAATGTGTCAATTCTAATTCCCTAAAGTAATTAGGATTAGTATTAAAACTTAATAACTGACACATTTGAAATTCAAATGTTCCCACAATTGGAAGAAATTTTTTTGGTGGGAAAACAAATTCAATCTTGGTATTATTTCCTAGGTAAACCACATCGACCAGAGGATGGGTTTCTAACAACTGAACTTCTTTCTGGACATCAACAGGCTCGGGGAATCTAGTTTGAATATGATCTTGAAAAATGGTAGAGGTGCAAATGTCAAGCTCCAAGTGAGGGACTTTAAGCAGGGATACTTGACAATCACAAGAATCATCGTTACCCCCAAACTTACGGTGGACATTACTCTCAGATGGACTAAAAACTATTGGTTCGATTCTAGAGTCCTTAAGGTCATAACTACAATCAGCTTCCTCTATATAAGGAAATAAGGTGGACTTATAAACTGGTAGAAGTTCAAACTTAGTTTTCCATATATTATAAGTGTCCATCAAAGGTACAGAATCTAACAAAGTGTTCACCTCATCAATAACACTATCATCGTCAACATCAAACCCAAAGTGGGCTAGGCATTTCTCTAATGGATCATCTAAAAGAGTATTTGGTAATGACTCCTGAACTAATGTTCCTATCATGTTCACCTCTTCAATGCACGTGCCATCTTGCTCAGGTGGTTGGTTATTAATATTGAAAATATTCAGCTCAATAGTCATATTACCAAAAGATAAGTTCATAATACCATTTCGACAGTTAATGATTGCATTATATGTAACTAAAAATGGGCGACCTAATATCATATGTATCTGATTCTATGGTTCAGGGACAAGTTGGGTATCAAGGACAACAAAATCCACTGGATAAATAATCTTATCGACCTCAATAAGAACATCCTCTATGACACCACGAGGAATTTTCACAGACCTATCAGCTAATTGCAGTGTTATCTGAGTAGGTTTCAAATCACCAAGTCCTAGATGGAGGTACACATGGTACGGAAGTAAGTTCACACTGGCTCCTAAGTCAGGTAACGTTTTCTCAACACGGTAGTTACCTATTGTGCAAGAAATGGTTGGAGACCCTGGGTCTTTGTACTTAGGAGTTGTATTGTTATGGATAATTGAACTCACATGACTAGATAAAAAGGTTTTTTTTTTGTACACTAAGCTTTCGCTTTCGCATACACATATCCTTAAGGAACTTGGCATAAGTAGGAATCTGCCTAATTGCATCTAATAATGGAAGGTTGATAGTGACTTGCTTAAAAACCTCCAATATGTCGCTAAAGTTGGATTCCTTCTTTGTTGGTGCTAACAGTTGTGGGAACGGGGCTATGGGCACAAAATCTAGATTATAAGGAACTACATCGGGCTCTTTAGAGACTTCATCAGTCTCTTCAGCTACTAGCTCATAAGGGTGAACTACAACATGTTCACTATCAGGCTTGGTTACCTTGTTGTCTACCACTTTACCATTCCTAAGGGTTCTAATCGCATTCACATGATTTGATGATTTCTCACCAGGAGACACTTCATGAACTCCTCTAGGATTGGGTTGTGTCTGACTAGGAATCTTACGTTTTTCACTTTCTCTCAAAAACTCAGCGATTTGACCAACCTGGGTTTCTAAATTAGAAATAGCCTGACTGTTATCCTGAACAATCTTTTGATTTTCTTGTAAACTTTGGTTGACTGACTGCCGAAAATCTTTAGTTTCCTGAGTTAATAAGGCGAGAGACTATGCTAAACTCATGATCGTCTTATCTATCGGATTCTGAAATTATGTCGGTCCTGAAGGATTCTTAGTATATCCAAAACCTGTGGGAACCTTAGAATTACTAGACTGACCTTGACTCTGTCCCTTAGACCAAGAAAGGTTATGATGGTTTGTCCAACCAGGGTTATAGGTTTCTGAATAAGGTTCAAACTTCTGATGATTATCAAATCAAGTGTTATTATAAAGAGCATGGGCGTGCTCTTCAACGGTTTTTCCTTCCCAAAATGACTTGGGCTCAATTCCACAACTAGATTGACTCAGTTCTAAAGCTTCTAACCTTTTTGATATAGCTGCTATTTTGGCATCTTATTCAAAAGATCCTTCTACCCTATTGACATTTCCTTTACTTATAAGAATTTTTTTCTAGGGATCCCTACTATTTTCCCATTGCTGGGTTTTTTCGGCGATTTCTTTCAAAAATGTCATCGCACCGTCGACAGTTTTATTTTCAAACCCACCTGTGCATAAAGATTCAACCATGGTTGTTGTCGAGTAATCTAAACCCTCGTAGAGAATCTGAACTAGCCTTAATTTTTCTAAACCATGATGAGGACATTGTGGTAATAAGTCATTGAACCTTTCCAAATACCTATATAAAGATTCTCCCTCTTGTGTAAATCTGCTGCCTAATAGATGATGTTTTGTTCCTAGGGAAAAACTTCTGGAAGCCGATGTAAGTTGTTTATAATTTTTAATGGACTCAGAAGTCAAACTATATAGCCAAGATTTGTCTTTGTCTCTTAGTAAAAAAGGAAACAATCTAAGTTTCAACGCTTCATCATCTAGGTCCTTAATCCTGATGGTACTACATGTTTCCTCAAAATACCTAACATGGAAATAGGGGTTTTCATTTTTCTTTTCCTAAGAAGATTGGGAACATATGTAAGGTCTCAGGTTTTAACTCATAGTTTGCTTAAGTTTCATCTAACTTGATACATGATGGACGAGAACTCCTAGTCGGTTTCAACAAAGCTTTTAAAGTTGCCATTGCTGGCGCGATCAAAGGACTAGGAGTAACTTCTTCACACAGTGTCAAGTTCTCAAAATTGAAATTTCCAAAAATAGGGCCCTCAAAAGAAGAGTCTTCGAGGTTCTCGTTTCCAGGGACAGAACTATTAGGTTTGTCACTAATCAAACAACCTAGAGTGTCTCTTTTCCAAGCTCGCTCAGTGATGGTTTTGAGTGGTCTTGGCATACGCTAAAAAAAAACTAAAAAAATAAATCCTAACTGGAAGGGGATTCTAAGCAATCACAAACAAGGATGACTCAACCAAATCAAACCTGTTAAATCTAGCAAACAAAAAGCATGATAACTCCACTTAGATTGTTTCTAGACCAGCTTTTATTCTTTCAAAATGCAACTAGTTACAGTTTTAGCAAACCTCTTAGAACAATCCGAATTAGATTAAGTCGAATAGAAACGGGATAAGCTCTAGGATCTTTGATAACCATGTCTCTTTCGCAACGTTTCCTTGGGTTACGAAGCATCTCGAACCTACTTAAAATAATCTTCCTGAACTTTGAGTTAGGCTAACAGAGTAACCAATACATTCTTTTTGAATGACTTTCCAATAAGCTCGTTACCCTATCGGTCTCTTTCTAGTCAAATTTTAAGGCTTAGGTTTGCGTTTGGTAACGTGTTCCTAAAGCAGGCAAGAAGGAAACAGTGATGAAATCCGAGTCCTTATTTCGTATGACTAGTTCTTTTCCTTTACTAGAAAAGTAAATCCGTATTCAGGTCTTCAACATATATGCATTACGAAGGAGTCCAGAAAACCCACTGACAGGGGATTCGTGGGTGGTTAGAGTCTTACCTCCCGTTCCAGACGGGCGATGAACCGTTGAAGTCGACTCAGGCCACCGACTCATATGTCAGTGTACGAACCCGAGGGGCTGAGACAATATCGTAGTTGTCTTCCTTCTTTGTTGCAGTTTATATTCAATAATACCCTTCCGTAGGGCTTAAAAAATATAATAATGTCCAAAAGTCCCAAAAAATAAAGTACAACGTCCAAACAAAAAGTCCAAAAAGAAAAGAAAAATTACAAAAATAATAAAAAATTACCTAATACAATTTTCTAAAAATAAAAATAAATATAACCCTAAAGAAAATTATCTAAAGAAAAAATTCTTGTCTTCTTTTTCCGTTCTTTTCGATTTATCTTTGACTCTAAGTCTTTAATCAATCAATATAATCTTTGGCTTCAATTTCTTTTTGATCCAAGACCTATAATACAAAGAATAATACCCAAAAATGTAAAATAAAACAAATAAAATAAAAATAAAAGTATAATTAAACTAACTAACCTAAAAAACAAATCTAAAAACAAATCCCCGACAGCGGCGCCAAAAGCTTGATCGTTTTAGAAAAGTGGTAAAAATAATCCGTTCGCTAAGACTCGTGAAAATTCATTTTAGACTTAATTTTGATTTAAACTAGAAATTAAGTAAAAGATTTTAATAATATTGGGAAGAACTTGAACTCAGGATTCCACCAAAATCACTTCTGAATGATTTCTACAATGATTCTTTAACAATTATAACTCTTTTATTGACTCTGTTTCTTTGCAAAAAGTAGAATTCTAAAACATTAATAGTAAATCAAAAGCATGGCGCATCAAAAGCTCTTAAGTCCAAGCATACACCATCAAACAAAATCATAACTAATTAAGAAAAATTATAAATCAATGTAAAAGCCATTAAGAATCAAAAATAGTTATCATTCATTCATGAAATATGGCTTCCTCCATCGTCCCAGTGGTGGTGTTTAGCCCATCATGATCAAAACACTCTCAAAAGATTGGTACATGGCTCAAAAGTGCTTGAGAAGAAGAAAAGAAGCTAAAAATAATAAAACAAGAAATCTGCAACATTTATAGGTGTTATAGATTAACTGTTACACGGAGCTTATTATTGTGTTGTCGATGATCAAGTAATCGTAATCTTGATATTGTAATTATAAGATTTATTATTCTTTGTAATTGAAAGATTTTTGTAAGTTTATTTTATTTATAGTGGTTGCATAATCTGTTATGCAGCTATAAAAATGTATGCATAACATGTTATACATTTGAGAAAATGGATGTGTAATGCATCATGCACACATTTTTATTGGCATTGAAATAAAAAAATGGTTGCATAATCTGTTATGCAACTGATCATTTTAGAAAAGTGGTAAAAATAGTTCGTTCGCGGAGACTTATGAAGATTCGTTTTAGACCTAATTTTGATTTAAAACTAGAAAAATAAGTAAAATATTTTAATAATATTGGGAAGAACTGGAACTCAGAATTCCACCAAATTACTTTTGAATGATTTCTACAATGATTCTTTAACAATTATAGCTCTTTTATTGACTCTGTTTCTTTGCCAAAAGTAGAATTCTAAAACATTAATTGTAAATCACAAGCATGGCGCATCAAAAGCTCTTAAGTCCCAGTATACACCATCAAACTAAATCACAACAAATTAAGAAAAATTATAAATCAATTATAAATCAATGTAAAAGTCATTAAAAATCAAAAATAGTTATCATTCATTCATGAAATATGGCTTCCTCCATCGTCCCAGTGGTGGGGTTTAGCCCATCATGCTCAAAACACTCTCAAAAGATTGGTACATGGCTCAAAAGTGCTTGAGAAGAAGAAAAGAAACTAAAAATAATAAATCATGAAATCTGCAACGTTTATAAGTGTTACAGATTAACTGTTACAGTGGAGCTTGAAGATAAATATTGCAAAGCGAAGATAAACGTTGCTGATGGGTTGAAGAAACCGTTACAGCTGAAGATAAACGTTGCAAAACTGAAGATAAACGTTGTTGTTCAGTTGAAGAAATCGTCGTCGTATCCCTGTTCTTCACTTGCAGCAGAACTTTCTTTCTTTTCTCCTTTTTTTCTTCCCGAGCCTCCCTCCCTAATTTTTATTCCCCCTCTTTGCTATTTATAGGTTCCACAAACCATAACAACTCATTCTTAATCGATCAGGACCCAAAAACCAATCCAAAACAAACTCAAATTCATATAAATCCGAGTCAGGGTAGGAACCGCTTTTCCAGCAAAAACATGGATTTTTCAGCTTGTTTCACGGATTTTAACTCTTGTAATTTACGTGTTTCATCCTCTAATGATTGTTGCTTCATGTTGATAAGGTTTAAACTCTTTAAAATCCCCCAAAAATCGCTTTTGAAATACCTCAGTAACTATCACGTAAAAGAATTGGTTTCCCGCCAATTTAATTTTTCAAAATCAAAAGGGGATGCCCCCTAACCAATAGTGGGGTGCCTTTATCAACCATCCTGGATGCCTTTATCAATTTTGAGCCAATTTTTTCACAAATGTTTATTTCTCAAAAATACCTACAAACACATAAAATCACACAATAAGTATAAAATCGAGCACTAACAAAATAGATAATTACGGACAAATTAGATACAAAAATGTGTCTATCAGCAGCTACAAAAATGGTTGCATAATCTGTTATGCAGATAAAAAATTGGTTGCATAACCTATTATGTATCCGACAAATGTATGCATAACACATTATGCAATAACTTTTTTGTTTAAACTGAAATCAACCAAAAAATGGCCGCATAACCTGTTGTGCAGCCGGAAAAACTGACTGCATAACACGTTATGCATTCTTTTGTTGTTGGAATGTTATTTTTAAGGCATATTCATCGTTTTAGTGGTTGCATAAATAGATTGGTGGATGCATGAACCAAAATAAAGTTGTATAATATGTTATTCATCCTTTGTGGTGGCTGCATAATTCGTTATGCATTTTTTTTTGGAATGTTATTTTTGGCATATATATTGTTTAGTGGTTGCATGACCAAGTTAGTAGATGCATAAACCAAAATATGGCTGCATAATTTTTTATGCATCTTTTGTGGTGTCTTCATAATTCGTCATGTATCATTATTTTTTTTCAGAATGTTATTTTTTTAGGTATATATATTGTTTTAGTGGTTGCATAAGAAAATTAGCGGATGCATAATCAAGATATGGCTGTATAATATGTTAAGCATCATTTGCGGTGGTTGCATAATGTGTTATGCATCATTTTTTGTTGGAATGTTATTTTTTAGGTTTATAAATCGTTTTAGTAGTTACATAACCTAACTAGTGGATGCATAAACCAAAATATGACTGCATAATTTGTTATACATCATTTGTTGTATCTGTATAATATGTTATTCATTATTTGTAGTAGTTGCATAATGGTTGTGTATCCATTTTTATTGAAATTTGTGCCTAAAAAATAATCAACTCCGACTTTTTTGTAAAAAAATCTAAATTTGATATTATTGTTTATGCTCGTTGTGTAGATCCGTTTAAAAGCTTTCTAACTAGATAAAATTTATAAAATTCCAAGACACGGTTTTTTAAATATGTTATATTCTAGTTTGCTTGCCAATTATACTCCTGAAAAAATAGAATGCATAACGAGTTATGCAAACACTTTACTAAGAAGAGAGAAAATCCGAGATTTCTATGTTATACAAGTAGAACATATTAAGGGTACTTGTGTCTTCTTCCTCTTTTTTCATAATTTCAAATAATTATGGGTCTGACAATAACTAAGAAATATTTTGGGCTTGTGAGTAAGAAAAAAATAATATTTGGGCCTGAGCCTAAAATTCCCATAACATATCCAGTTTGAAGATAAAATATGATCCAAATAATGGATTTGGTTAGTTACTTATCTGCGAAAATTCTGAAATCCTCAGGATTGATTGATTGTTGTTACGAGCTTCTTAGAGAATCCTTATTTGTTCTTCAATTATTGTGAAGCCTTGAATATAATCTATTTGAGATTATACTAGTTGTTCACACCCTAATTTCCCTAAAGAAATAATGTAATGGAGAAAATATTCCTTTTTTTATAAAACCTAAGTTTTGTAGCAAGTCTGCATAATAAGAATAACATATTCTTAGGCTAGTCGTTACAAAACGCCTAACCTGGATTTCTAATCTAGTCACTCTCATAGCAATTGTTCAGAAAATCATATATGACTTTATAACATCCTTCATTAAGTGATGGTCAAACTTAATGATTGATCTATTGGGTATCTCATCTTAGACATACTAAGGCGACTTATACTATTTAGAAAAGAATCAAAAGATTGCTACAAAAACAGGTTATTTTTGAAACACAAATTCCAAAAATATTCTCTTCTTTTGTCTCATCTTGCTCGCTATGTTATGCGCCAAGGCGAATCACCTGTCTGAGTAGGTCGATTCTTGCCTGCAGACAACTTTAATGTACATGTACACATGAATAGTGTATATGAACTATATAGAACGCATTAAATCAAGAAAACAATCAATACTTATTCATTAAATAATAATGATAATGACATCATAAAGTAATCAAATGTTCAACATATCAAGTCATACTCCATCGCAAGTTCTCTGCATAAGACCGGAAAACAACTCTCGGCATTGGCTTGGTCAAATGGTCAGCCAACACCCTATTCATGGAGATATGCCTAAGAACAACCTTTCTTCGTGCAATATATCACATATGAAATGGAATCGCCTACCAATATGTTTGGTTTTCCATGGTATTTGGGATCCTTCACATATGCAAGAGCTGATGTGCTATCACTATGAAGCAACACCACCACCTCTTTTATATTTCTAAGGCACCAAGACTATTAAAAAATCTCCTTAACAAGACAGTTTCTTAGACAACGGCTGAAAGTGCAACATACTATACTTTCATAGTAGATAAAGAAATGTACTTTTTTTTCTTATTACACTAAGTGACTGCACCACCTCCAAGTTTAAAAACATATCCTGAAGTAGACCTACTTATCTTTGTCGTTTCCCTAATCGGTATCACTAAATCCTTTGAGTTTAATATGTTCACCAAAGACGAATATTAGAAGTCCCTTTAAAATATCAAAATATCCTTTTGACCGCTTTCCAGTAATCTGATCTAGGGTTTCTTTGGAAACGTCTCACCATACCCACTGCAAAATTTATGTCAGGTTTAGTACACAACATAACATATATTAAACTTCAAACCACAAATGCATAATATACTTTGGAATAATGTAGTTAATATCGGTCATACCGACTGATAATATCATAACTTATCGTATATCGTCCTTTAACCTAGACGATATGCAAAATATCGGTGATACATAAATTTTCCGATTATATCGGTCCTATCGGACCGATATATCGCCCGCAGTATCGCTCGATAATATCTGTAAGGATACAAATGTGTTTATTAACAATATTTTTTTTTGTTTTTTTTAATCTTTCTTCACATACAAATTCTATGTTTGGGGATGTTAGGTTATCAATTAAAACTAGTTTAATTGGTATTATTAAAGCTTTAAGTAATATAATACACATATACCTATAAATTATAAAAGTTAAAAGTTAATTGTGTATCGCCGATAAAATCCGATATAATTATTTGTCTAGGTGTACCGCACCTCGCCGATACGATACCGATACACGATATTAACTACTTTGCTTTGTACATAGATTTTTTTTCTTCTCCATTCTTTGGATATTGATCTTTACTTAGGTTAGGATGTATGCTTTAAACATAGGAGTGTCGATGGGTTTGCAATCATGCATTAAAAATGTTCAAGAATTTTCTTTATGTAAGTCTTTCGAGACAAACTAAGAATCTTTCTTAAGCAATCTCGTGTGATCTTAACACCTAATACATAATTAACTTCACCCATATTCGTCATATCCAAATTAGAGGACAACCACTTCTTAGTGGAGTAAATACCTCTGAGTTCATTACCAGTTAATAGAATATCATCGACATACAATGCTAGGATAAGAATACTTTCCTTGATCGTTAAATGTACACACAATGGTCTTCCTCAATCATCTCATAACCAACAGAGGTGATAAATTGATGGAAACTTATATATCATTGTCTAGACGATTGTTTAAGGCCTTAAATAGAAAGTTTGAGACATTAGAATTTGCGCAATTGTCCATTGACCTCAAAACCCGTTGGTTGAGACATGTAAATCTATTCGTCTAGTTGTTCATTGAGAGATGTAGTTTAAACATCCTTCTGGAACAGTTCTAAATCCAAATGTGCGACTATAGCAAACATGAGGAAACTTGAGGCAAACTTCACCACACGGGAAAATGTTTCCTCATAGTGAATATAAGACAATTTCTAAGAATTCAGTTGTGGAATACAACACTAGAAAATACTCAAGTTTCTCTGTTCTAATGGGAAATCCATCTAAGAGCTTGAGATTTATTCTGTAAAAATTAGAGAATATCTGAGAGTATTGTAACAAGCACCAATAATATTCTCATAATTTTATACGTGAGAAAATAGTGGATTATACAGTAATAATACCTGCATATGTACATATATATATTGTGTTTAGCCGGGTGAAACACATACACAATCATATATATACAGAAAGTCATAAGTAAAACTTAAAAGTACTTATTAGTATATATTTTTATCCTCTTGGGGGATGAAAATACAAAATTCTTTATTTCTGCAACGGGCAGAAATATATATATATATACATATACAAAATTTTATGTTTCTGCTACGGGCAGAAATATATATACAAAGTTCTAAACTTCTGCTACTGCAGAAATATATATATTAATAATTTTAAGGCTACAAAATTAATATGGGATACCTGTAGCTATCAATAGAGTCTATATTCTCAATTATTTTGTGGAATATATAATAAAAATATAGACCTCATATTTACAACGTCGGGTCAGAAACATGCAAAATTTTAATGTTTTTTATATTTCTAATGCAGGGTAGAAGCAATTTTAAAAAATTTCCCTTTTTCAATAATTCATCGTCAACACCAAATCAAAAAGAATGAGGTCATTCCGAGGTTGTATGAAGAAGTTATGAGCAAAACGGTGAAATCAACTTTGGTTTGGCTAATGTTGGGTCTGTTTTGGGCCTGCGTGGGAATAGAAAGAAGGGATGCGTTTTGGTCCTTCCTTAGACGTGAAGAGCTATTTTCGGACAAATTTTGGTGTTTCTTTGGAACTTTTAAATTGAGTAAACTTGCTCCCAATGAGTTTCCAAACCCTAAAAAGAGAGGATACTTGAGAGCCAAGTATTGGGGGTTATAAAAGAAGATACATAACGCTTAAACAAGACATCATTTCATATCGTACTCATACTATATTTTCCACATTCCAAAACCTAGGGTTTACCCCTTTAGGGGGAAACCATGATATTTAATCTTCTATCTTGTACTATGAGTAGCTAATTTTTTATTAATTAAGGATGAATTCGATGTTCTAAGCGTGAATCTTTATTAGTTATACAAGTTTATTTGGAGTTTCAATCATTGTTGTTTGTCTTTACCATATCTAATTTTTTAGGAGTGATTTTTATATTGTTTAGTATGCATACTAAATTAATGTATTGATTAGTCTATCACTAGTAAAAGTTGTGAGATAAGTCTAATAGTTTAACAACTCTCTAAACAAGTAGAAATCATGAGACCTTGCAGATGGATTATGTGGATCAATTGCGAGTAAAGATAATACCAGCAAGTGGAACTTGATTTAAGAGTTTAACTACTGGGATCAACCTAAATTCACAAAGCGTAAAGCGTTCGCTTGGGTTACACCTTGAGTGATCTACTACTTGGTCGTTCAGACGAGTAGAATCTGGTAATCGAGAACTTTCGTATCTAGTAATAAAAGGAGTTCTTGGGATATAGAAATCTCTAGGTCACTGATAGGTGCATTATTTGCATTAGTTTGATACTCTAATTCATTTCTTTCTTGTTAGTTTTCATATCATTATTCTTTGATTTTGTTTGTTTTTGAGTTCTTAAGAGTTTTGAAGTGTATTCAACCAAAGAAGAAGGAGTTCATGACGACATAAAATAACAAGAAAGTCAAGCACTACAATTGGAGCTAGAGAAAGGACCAAATGTAACTCATTAAATCCAATATTTCTTCACCCTATCTTGAAGGAAATTGAAGTACGAAGCCAACGCAAAAATAATGAGGTCATTCCGACATCGCGCGAAGAAGTTACGAGCAAAACAAGATAATATTGAAGAATTAGTTCACATACCGTAGAGGTTTGCAAACCATACTCTTCTGAATTCGTGAACTAAAAGGGTTTTCGAGCCATACTCTCCTGAATTTGTAAACTAAAAGGGTTTGGAAACCATGCTCAACTATTTTTCACGAACCATTTGGGGTATTTATTTCCTACTCATTTTAGGAAAGGATTTCTTAACCGACTAAGATTCTTGAACGCCAAGTCTTGTAAACCTATATAAATAGGTATTAGGTCTTATAGAAGAGGAGAGACAATACATTTTACAACAAGAAGAGCAAGGAGCTAGGGCTTGGATTTGCAATTGATCATCACGATTTATAGGGTTTGCTTTACCTTCTATCTTCTATATTTTCCATGGATTTTGAGAAATCCATGATGAGCTACATCTTTCATATTGGTTAAGGATGTAGATCATAAGCATGTTACTAAATTAATATATTAGTTTTGTTATCTTAATCAAATCATTATCGTTCTTGTTCTACTAATTATTATAGCAACGTATGATTGCATGAATGTTTGTTTAGGAGCGCTGCTAAAAACCATGAATGCATATCTATTTCTATAATAGAGTTTTGAGATACAAAATTGTTGATGAACCTTGTCATAAGTAGCATATTTTGATCACTAATCGTATTCAAAACCTTTGTGTGATTGCATGTAAAAGTTTGACTTATGTTAAATAGATTACTCGTAGTATATCTATTGTATTGAATAGCCCAATTCATAGAACATAAAGCTTTTAGAGGATTAAACTTGATAGCATGTTGTATTAGGTTGTTCTTTGAGTAGTATTTACATATTCATCGTTATGGTATGTGATGGCATGAAAAATTTACCGGAGTATGCTCTCCATAGGATGCTCTAGGGATCTTGAAGTGAATGATTAAGTGATGTGATTTGGAATTACCCAATATAAATAACCGCAATCGCACGGCGTCTAACTAGTAGACAACGGCAAGTACGGGTGGAACCCATAGGGAGCGGGGAAATACTGCAATCAATATCTCTAATCAACTAATCAGAAACAATATTTTTGGATTTTTAGAATTACGAATAAATTAATAAAACAAACTAAACTAATAAAATAACTAAAATGGGAGAGTCGGTAACCAGGGTTTTCAGTATCCACCACTATTCTATTTAATTAATGAAGTAAAAAATAACTCATGAATATTCATTTATTGTTCCTTCTATCGACATCACCTATTATATGTATTAGAATCGCAAATATCACTGGGACGCCCTAAGCATGGCGCATCAAAAGCCCTAGTCTGAAGCATACACCATCTAATTGCGTTAGCGAGAAAATGATATGAAGCTAATTATAGGTTCATAAATAATATCTAGCTCTTTAAAGCATACCTCATCTAAGGATTTAACCAAAGCATGAAATATCTAAAAAGTAGACAAACATATTTGTTATCCTATTGATTATGCGCATAGGTTACTGTATTGTACAGAACCGGTGAAACGACAACTAATTTAGATTTAAATCAATAAACAAAATCATGGAATTAATCTATTCAAATCATAATGGTCTATTACTCAATAAATCAATTTAATTAGTCTTGTACCAAAAATGGTTTCAACATAAACCCTAGTTACAAATCAATTAAAACATGGAGATGGGTTTTGATGTAGTTTTTTAAGTGGTAAATAAAGTGTTCGATTCTCGAACTTGTGAAGGTAATGATTTTAGAAATAATAAAAACAAAGCAAAATAAACTAGAGATGTTTTTAGAAAATATAGAGAAAACCAGGAATCAGGATTCAGTTATTTCCCACAACTATGTGATTAATCATGTAATTCTTTTTAAATACTAAGCTCAGATATTGCCAAAATAGGTTTTTATGCAAACAAGTAGAGGTAAATCATAAGCATGGATCATCAATGGTCGTCAACCCAGCATGATCCATCAAACAAAAACACCACTACTGAATGAAAACCGTTTTTTTTCTATTTTGAAACTATGTAATTTAATAGATAAAGAATTATAAATAAATTAAATAAAATTGAGAGAAAAACCTCCTCCATCATCCCAGTGAAGGAACTTAGCTCATGGTGGAGAAAACTTGCTCAAAAGATCTTTTCATTGCTCAAAATATTGATTACAAGGAGAATATGATTGCACACAGTCGATTAGATACGGCTATAAGTGTTGCTGGAAACACTTCAGCCCGTAACAGAAAACAGTTCAAAAGAATACGCAACAAGAAACAGTTTTCTGTTGCGTTTTGAAATGAAGTACGGTTTCTGTTTTAATGAACGACAGTTTCCTGTTTTAGTGAACGACTGTTTTCTGGTGTAGCCTCCTTCGTGTTCTTCTTCGCAGTAGCAGAAATTTGTGTTCGTCTGTTAGCTTTCGTCTCGTGATTTCGAGCAATTTTAAGCTTCCCCAATCTCCTCCTCTATTTATACCATCCCAAGCCTTAAATCACATTAAAACTTCCTTATAATTTTTTAGAAATCACCGAAATAAATTCTAAAAATAGAATTTTCTTCCCTTTCTCTGTTGGTTTGATTCTATCAAGAGAATGTTGTTTAAATCTTTCTCTTCTTCCTTCTTATTACCCAATTTAATTCTGCTTTCCAAACCAAGAGAAAATTTCCAAAAAAACATGATTTCCAAAAGCCGATGGTTTCCTATTTACGCTGTTTGGGTGAAGAAGAATTTTCTTCCCGCCAAAATACGATTCAAAATCCTGGGTGTGGCTGCCCTGATCCAAAAGATGGGTGCCTTAATCCAAGTTGAGGGTTCCTTTAACATTTGTCCAAAAATACCTAAAAAGCAATAAAAACCATAATGAGTACAAAAATTAATACCAACAACATATAAAATTGAGACTAAATCAGACACAAAAATGTGTCTATCAGGTTTCTTAAAACCCATAAAATTAATTAAGCAAAATAGAGGGAAAGGATTAAACCCAATTTTTATTTATGCTCTTGTATACTTTGGAGCCAGATCTCTCTAACCGCTTCTCGTCAATCCGTCGTCCTACGAACTGAAAACTCTCAGGAAAACTTTGTACACGCCTCCTCCGAAAACTGTACAGACCCCATTTCTGTTCACTTTCCTTTTTCTATTTATAGTCCCCTCTCTTTTTTTGGTCTAGCTCCCTAGGTCTTTGTAGCCTTTACAATCATCACATGGGCTTGTCCATCCATTCTCTTCACCGTGCCAATCTTGTACTCGGTCTAGCCATTCTCTTCATCTGACGCTCTTCTTCTCATTGAACCACAACATCAAAGTTCTTTTACAGTTGTTCTGACGACGCCCAAAATAGCTTTGACCTACTCAATGCTTAACCCTCTCTAGGTAATCTTGTTACACTTCAGCTCAAAACCAAAAGAAGAAAAAGCAACTTGACCCTCTATCTTGACTAGCATCTCTCTCTAGGTTACTAACACCTCTCTAGCCTTTTGTTCTGCCGAACTACTCCTCAACCGTACGTCCATCTCCAAAGCAGCACTTCCCAAACGAACACTGTTTTCTTACAAACTAAAAATAAAGTCTGACAACCTCCAGACTTTGTCTCACGGTACGGTGTATGTGCTAATTAAAGTATCTCACGCCATGCAACTTCAATTTTTTTGGAACGAGAACAAGTCAGTGCCTCCATGCTCTGCCGTACTTTCCTCTCAGCCAAAAGCTCAAATACAACTGACTGGCAGCACTGTTCACGGGTGTGTCGTCTGCTTGGCCAACGTCTCACCTTCTACCCATTATCACAGGTTCACAGCCATATTAATCTCGCGTGAATAGCCCATTTTATTTGTAATATCAGGCATTATGTGAATAATCTATAAAAACACAAAACAACGTATTAGTATAAAAGCGACCACTAACAAATATAAATTAGGCGGTAAAAAATGTATGATTTAAGCACCTATCATTAAGTGGCAACTCTAATTATTAGTTAAATTGCATGTCTTATGATTGAAGATGAACCCTTAACCAGTACTCTCAACCTATTGATTCTCTTTACTCATTTTTTGCTAGCACAATTAATATAATTACTTTATTCTTAAAACACAAAATCCCCCTTGTTGCTTAAGTTTTCAAATACAAATAACAACCCATACCTCTCTGAGGAACAAACTTGTTCTTATCATTGTACTCTAATCCATATTTTGTGAAGTGAAATAACTTGAAGTATTTTTACTTGGATGACAACCGACCATTCACACCTTATTCCCCTCATGATAAGGTTTAAGATCTCTTTTAATGTGTATACATCTTCTTTAACTCCTTGCATGTATGTTCCATATGACTCATACATGCCAATTCTTATTTACTCGTAAATATTAGAATCCTTAACAAAGAATGACACTAACAAAAAGTTGAATTTGTATCGAGAAACACTGTTATGCCTAACGGTGGATCCACAATGACAACATATTTGTAGCCACTTTTGTGAAATTTGTCAACGATTGTTATTTCCGTCTAAACTTACGGGGCAAGACCATTATGGCTTAATGGAAGGAGACCAATGAATTATGTATACATATGCTTGATAATAGATTTTGGTGAAAGTCCAGCAAAGAAGTAGATATTACAACTCCTCCAATAACCTTATAAGCTATTTTAAAGCTTTAACCATTATCCCATAACTGTTGAGCAACAAAACAGTATGGGTAGATCTCACTTCTTGACTATCCTTTAACAGTGATGTAACATCGTTACAAAATGAGTATGATCAACCATAAAAAATCGATGTCACATCGTTATAGAATGAGTAAGATCGAACATAAAAATCACCTGATGTATTGCCGAGTTGTTCTGTAAATGCAACGTATGCCCGTGTTGTTACGACACGGGTTAAGTCCTAGTTAACATAATGAAGGAGGCCACTTTTATCTTAAGGATAAATTAGGAGAAAATATGAAAAAGTGACTCTAATGGTTGGATTTTCTTATTTTTTGTGCAAAACCAAACAAACTTATCTTTTTGAAACAAAATGAGTATTATTAAGGTTGTACATCGGTCGGTTCCGCTCGGTTTTAGCCAATACAGTCCACCGAGCCGACCATAGACCGTTTTAAAAAAATAAAACTTTAACCGAGCCGACCAAGTCTCGGTTCGTTTTAAACCGGTCCGAGTCGGTTAATGTTTTCATCGGTTTTTTACATAAACATGGAACCCTACAGTTTTTATTTTCTGAACATACACATTTAACCTACAATTTTCTACCATAATTCAACCTGTTTTCAACTATTCATACACAAATATATGAATTCAAGTATTCAACCATTAAAATTAAGGATCTAATTTTTAAGTTTCTAAGGAACAAAGTTAATCAAACAATGTCCAAAGAGAAAAACACTAAATAAGTTGCGAAATCCCTAAAATTCCTGTTAGCTGCAATCTTGTTCATAATATCTTCTAATTGAGGATGGTAATAAGTTATTGATACTCTTCACAAAAATCAACTTGTCCACCTTTAAAATAATAAAACAGTTCATGAGCTCAACCTGAATCAGGTACAAGAACAAGTTCATCTTTTTTCTCAAACCCAACAAATCTGATAATCCACCAAATCTCTAAACAAAAAAACAAAAAGAATATCATTAAAATCAGTAATTTTTTTTAATATAAGTCATTCTTATCATCATCATTATCCAACATAACACCATAATCATATGGTCATAAAAAAATTGAGGAAATTATCATTAAAATGGAACAACAAAAGATAATAAAACTACCCGAACATTTAAAAAAAAAAAATTTTAGAAAACTAGGTTTCATTTTCATAAAAACCCAAATTTTAATTTCTGTGAACTAATTAATTGATGAAATTAAAACAAAATTGAACCATTAACCTAAAAGGTAAAGAAATCAATACCTTATTGTTGATAAATCAGTGGAAGATCTCAATTGAATAGTAATAATTATTGTTCATAACCAGTGAAATCAATTGAAACAAAGAAGAAAATAAAGAAGACAAAGATTTTACTTGTGATTATTGTTGTAGGACAAGAAGAAAAAGAAGAAAAAGAAGGAGTTTTTGTATTAATGGTGGTGAGGTAGCAGTGCTCGTGATGATGGAGGTGATGGACGGTGGTGGTTGTACGAGGGAGTAGAAAAAAAGAAGAAGAACACTATCACATATGGGGTTATAGTTAGGAATTAGGTTATAAATGTTATAGTTGGATGGTTAGGATTGAGTTTCACAATATATTTATTAATGGTTAGTATAACTCGGTATTTCGATACGATTCGGTCGGTTTTCCATATAAAACCTATTATCTATACCTATTATATATGGTTACGTTTTTCTAAAACCATTGCCTTAGCCAATAATATCGGTTCAGTTTGAACACGGTTCTACGATTTTGATCCGGTTTGATCGGTTTTTTAGTTTTTTATACAAAACGAAGTATTATGTTGCTATAGGTAAGAGTATAAATGAAAAAAATCTTAAAAATCATCGTTCCACTTTGTGTATCTTAATAATTGTGTAAATATGAAAAGGTTCAATACCTTTAGGAACGTGGGAATATTTGTTTCGGTGGGAATGGATTCGAACCATTTACTTCCGATTATTGGCCATTATGCAATATGGCAATATCCAATGGTGGCTTAGGTGCGGCTAGCCTGTAGAGGCTTTTGGTGAGATCCTAAGTCCTGACTTTATAACCCAAGGTATTGCCCAATGTGATTTTTTTGTTACTTTTGCTGATTTTGCAGTTATCCAGAGCTTGACTGGTCACTCTCTCCTGTCCTAAAACAAAGCAAACAGGTAAGGGATCAAAACTGTGTTGTCTTAATTTAAGAGAGACTCTCTCTCTTCTTTTTTCGTCTTCTATGACGATCCTTAATTCATCCTGAAGATGATTCTTGTCTCCCTTCCTGGGTGATTCTTGCTCCTTCTATCTCTTCTTTCGTTTGTTGCTCCCCCCTCCTTTCTCCCCTTTGCCTTCCCTTTTGGCCCTCTTTCTTGTCTTGTTGATTTCATGGCGTCATCAACATCACAACAACTACCCGAGTTTGATGACATCATTTCAAAAATGTCCAATTTTCTTGACCCACAATCCCTTTCTCTTGAGCTAGAGGAAGACCCAGATGGTGACTCTTCTGAATGGAGAAACTGTCTCCTTTTCAAGCTGATCAATGGTCGTGAATATGCCTATTACATACTCCAGGAAATGCTGCTCAAAGCTTGGAGACCCACAGCTCGAATAGAAATCTCTGAGTTCATTAAGGGAGTATACCAAGTCAAGTTCAAAGACCCCTGTGATCTGGAAGCAGTGATGGAAGGACAACCATGGTCCTTGAACAATGATCTGGTCTTAATTGAAAGAGTTGACAGAGAGAAGCTCCCACATGAATACCTATTCCAGTCTACTGAAATAAATCTTCAAATACATGGTCTGCCAATAGGATTCCTAACTAAGAAATACGTCACTCAAATTGCAAGCTCGATTGGTACACCAGTCCCTCTGTGAGATAGAAACATTGAGAATTGGGGGAAATACGCCAAAATAAAAGTCATATTCAACATCAAAAACCCACTGAGAAGTAACATGGACATTACTCTACCATCAAATAAGAGATATACTATTACATTCAAATATGAGAATCTCCCCAGATTCTGCTATTTCTGTGGTTTGTTTGGTCATGTTATGAAACAATGCTCGGCTCTATCAAAGATTCATGAGAATCTCCATCTCACAGATCCAATGGCATTCAGTGAAAGAATGCAAGATCCTAGGTTAGCGCGTTATTCTGATGATATCAGAGCTAACTTCAAACCAAGAACCCCTGGAAAATATGTGGAAGGTATCCGTGTTGAAGATGAAGCTGGAAACGCTGCGACAGAAGCTGAGATCTACAAAGTCACCGGCGGTGGAATTTTTAACTCCGGCCACCTGAAACAGAGAAGACCACGAATACTACATCTGACCCTCCAGATGGCAACCCGAGTCTGAGGCAGCAGAGATGCTGTTTTCGTCTTCTGCTATACTGAATCCCACCAGGCCACTACCAAACAAGGAACTAGCTCACCAGACTCAGAGATTAGGTCTGACCAATTTGTCTGATAGTACTGAGAAAAACCTGCAGGGACTGCTGCAAATTCTGGTATGTCGGCCACATTATTAAACCATAAAGTTATTCCCGTTGTTGAAAATGCCACGTCAAGAAAAAAACACGGGAACCAGGAGGGTATACAATACACGAAACATCAATTTAATAAGGATAGTAATGTGAGCCAGCTTCACCCTAACACAATTAAAGCCTTCCTGTCCCATTTGAGTCGCTATTATTCAAGAAGGGTCACGTAGGGGCCGCAAGCTTGATAGAGGGATGCAAGCTTGATAGAGGGTGACAAAATAATCCGTTAAAAGATATTTTAGGGGCTATGTTAAATTTATATATTATCCTTATATCTATAAAAAAGTCTAATTTGTCCTTCTATCAATTAAAACCTAAACAAAACAAAACCTTACAAAATTTTCATTTCAATTCAAAACTTTTCCCTCTCCCTCCATATCTTCTCCTTCTTCATTTGAACCGAATTTCTCCATCCAATGGTGTATACAAGGTATTCAACAAACCCCATGTTATTTTTAGAACCCAAAAGTGATTGATTTTCTTGTTTGATTGATGGTTTTGTTAAAAAAATTGGGTTACAGAAAAATTTACGGTTGGGTTCGATTGGAAAACCTAACCGTAAATGTATGTTCTCAAGAACATACGGTTGAGTTCCATTCGAACCAACCATAACTGGTTTGTTCTACATTTTACGGTTGAGTTATTAAAAAAAAAACCGTAAATAAAAAGGTAGGAGATGAAGATGATTTTTTACGGTTGGGTTCAATTGGAAAACCCAACCGTAAATGTATGTTCTCAAGAACTTATGGTTGGGTTTGATTCGAACCCAACCGTAACTGTTTTTTTTTTAATTTTCGGTTCGATTATTAAAATACCCAACCGTAAATCAGAAGGAAGGAGATGAAGATGATATTTTACGGTTGGGTTCGATTCTGAACCCAACCGTAAAATTATATGAATAGATTTGAAGATTTTTTCATTTCTATCTTGTAGAGAATTGAAAGACGAAGCCAACCCAAAAAAATGAGGTCAATCGGACATCGTATAAGGGAGTTATGATCAAAACGGTGAAATACAAAAGAAAATCCAAGAAGAATTACGGTTGGGTTTCTTGGACTCGGACCCAACCGTAAATCTGGGGATTTCGGGTGAGATTTTTGTGTCAGATTTACGTTTGGGTTTATTGAGTCGAACCCAACTGTAATTCTTCTTGTATTTTTTTTTTGTATTTCACCTTTTTGATCATAACTCCCTCATACGATGTCCGATTGACCTCATTTTTTTGGGTTGGCTTCGTCTTTCAATTCTCTACAAGATAGAAATGAAAAAAAAAAACAAATCTATTCTCTAATTTTACGGTTGGGTTTGAAGATTAGTTACGGTTGGGTCTTATGCTAAAACCCAACCGTAAAACTGTTACGAGTGTTTGTTAGTTACGGTTAGGTCCGATTCTAAAACTCAACCGTAAAAAATATTACGATTTGGTGTTCATACATGAAATTATGGTTACGGTTGGGTTGGGAAGAACACCTAACCGTAAACACCGTTCGACATGAAAACCCAACCATAAAATTTTCTGAATAAAAAGAAAATAATCTTTTTTTTACGTAATTTCATCAAATTTGAGTCATTGAAAGACCAAGAGTTTAAGTTAGAGGTATACCTCACTACTCTGGTTGATTGAATCAAAATCTAGGGTTTTTTAAAAAAATCGTAAAAAATTCTCTTCTAATTTTTCTTCCCACCAAATCAAAAAGAAAAAAAATTGATTTGATTTGATTTGATTAAGTTTAAGATTATTATAAATTAGTTATGATTAACTTAATCTATTAACTAATTAATTTTACTATATTAACTAATCAGAGGTAGTTTAACCATTATGAAAATATCATGGATAAAAGGTTTTTAAAATTTATTTTAAAAATTTTTATTTCGTCTTTACACGGATAGTCCCTCTATGGACTTTGCAACCCCAACGTAAGGTTTTTTATTCAAACCGGACTAAAAAGCTAAATTTCCATCTATTGATAATAACCCTAAACAATACTACCAATCTATATCCCCACAAATCCTGTACCTCAAATCCCTAATTCGCTCACAGAGAAACCCCCTCCTTCTCAAACTTCTTCCCCCACAGTTTTTACTGAGTTGAGTGATTCTAAAGATACCCAGAAACCAAACACTACTGTTAAGTGGAAAAGACTAGCGAGGGAAACTCTTCAGCAAAAACAGATTAGCAAAAATACAGGGGATGTTGCTAGTAACAGGAAAATAGGTTAGTGACACTGCCCATAATGAAAAACTCCAAAGAAGAACCTGCGAGCTACATTGTCTCAATCAAAGGTGGTGGCGGCTGACCTGCAACAGCCGCAAGGGCAATGCTAACTTTCTCGTGGAGTTGTCGAGGTTTAAGGAATCCCTCGACAATTCGGGCACTAAGACAATTTCTCAGAGCTTCAAATCCTACTATTGTGTTTTTGTCTGAAACTAAGATGATGTACAACAAGGCTGTGAACCTTTGTCATTCTCTCAACTTCCCTAACTTCTTTGTGGTTCCAGGGAGTGGTGGAATGATTGTTTTATGGACTGCGGACGTTGACATCACAGTGGTCTCTGCTTCTGAGAATGTCATTCATCTCCTTATTAATGGTAACAATTTCTCTCCTCCATGGACTATGTTCTGCATTTATGGTCCCCCTAAACATAATCTCAGAGATAAATTCTGGAGAGATTTCTCTAATTTTGCTGCTGATGTTACTTCTCCCTGGGTGATGATTGGGGATCTTAATGTGATATTTCATAATAATGAAAAATGGGGAGGCAATGAGGAGGAGTCAGATTGCAGAGAGTTTTAAAAAATGGTCCAAGATAAGGATTTGTTGGATCTTGGTCATGCTGGCCCTGCCTTTACCTGGACTAGCAAACCCAATTCTTATGGTGGTATCTTTGAGAGACTTGATAGGGCTATGTGTACACCTGATTGGTTTGTTTCCCACCCCACTGCAGCTGTTCTTCATATGCCGAGATGGTGTAGTGACCATGCCCCAATCATTTTTACTACCCAGAGAAAACAGAAGAGAAGGAATAAGAATTATCAATTTGAGCAGATTTTGTTGGACCATCCTAGATTTATGGAGATTGCTGAGGAAAATTGGAACAGGTCCAGTGGTAATCTTCCTTCAAGACTCAAGGATACGGCTGGTGGTCTAGTGAAGTGGAGCAAGAAAGAGTTTGGTCATGTAGATAGAGCTGTGGAGGTCACGCATAGAAAGTTGCTGGAACTTCAAAAAGTAGCTCATTTGCAGGATACTATTGTTGTTGAGAAAGATCTCAAAGATGAGCTTTTTAGGCTGGAAGAAACTAGGAATTTTTTTTGGGAGCAGCGTAACAAAACCAATTGGATCCCAGCAACTGATAAAAATACTAGAGCCTTCCATCTTTCCGTGATGCAGAGAAGAAAGAAAAACAACATTCATGCCATGAAAAGATCTAATGGCTACTCTCAACTCTATCCCCTCAAGAGAAGAGATCCATGTTGCGTTAAGCCTCATTGGTGACCTCAGAACTCCAGGACCCGATGGCTATCCTGCCATTTTCTTCAAGAAGTGCTGGCACTTGGTGGGTGACGAGGTAACAAATCTTATTCAGGTGTGCTTCTCTACTGGTATCATTCCCCCAGGTATTAACCATACTATTCTTATTCTGATACCTAAAAGCAAGGCTCCTGAGAAATGCTGCCGACTATAGGCACATTGCCTTGTGCAATGTCCTCTATAAGATTGTAACTAAATTGATTGCGAGAAGACGTAGACCATTCGTGGATAGCATAACTTCCACAAACCAGTATGAATTCATTCTGGGCAGACAGATCCGAGATAATATCATAACTGTTAAAGAGCTAATCCACTCAATGAAACAATCTCAGTCTGTAATAGGGTCTTTCGCTCTCACATTAGATATGAGCAAGGCATATGATAGGGTAGAGTGGACCTTTTTAAAGCTTATTCTAATGGGTGTCGGCATTACGAGTAGTTTGCTCATTCTTATAATGAATTGTGTCTACTCTGCGTCTTATTTGGTGCTAGTCAATGGAGCTCCTATGGGTTATTTTCATGGAGAGAGAGGGATCAGACAGGGCTGTCCTCTCTCCCCTTATCTTTTTATCCTCATCTCTCAAGGACTTTCTTGGTTAGTGGACAAGATGGAACATGATAATCTTTATAATGGTTATAGGTTGAATAAGTATGCTCCCGTTGTTAGTCACCTCATGTTTGCAGATGACCTGATGTTCTTCGGCGTTCTAAATGAAACCACCATCACTACACTTCAAGACATCCTCAACATATACACCATCTGGTCGGGACAAAAGACCAACTTCCAGAAATCATCCATCCATTTCAGTAAATGTGTCAATCCAAGTAGACAGATAGAGTTTGCTCAAAGACTGGGAATAAAAATAGTGCAGCCGAATGAGAAGTATCTGGGGGAATACATTCTGAAATCTGACAAGTCTTGTGCCTATTTCAAATTCCTAGAAGAGAAGATGGAGTCTAAGCTAGCAAGCTGGAAACGGCACTTCCTCAACCATGCAAGCAGGACAACTCTAATTCAAAGTGTTTATGCAGTAATCCCTCCATACTATATGGTATCTTGCTTCATTCCAAAAACCATTCTGGCCAGATTGACTAGAATCATGAGATCCTTCTGGTGGGGGCACAATAAAAATCAAAAAAGATGCATTTTATTGCTTGGAGCAAACTAAATGATACAAAAGCCAATGGAGGGCTAGGACTACGGCAATTAGAAGACATAAACAAAGCTCAGATCTGAAAACTTGTTTGGAGATTCCTAAACGATCAGCACAGCCTATGGGCTCAGATGCTAAGGGCCAAGTACATTAAAGATAATAACTTCTGGAGTTGCAAGCAAATTAGGAATTGCACGAGCACCTGCGGAGCGATGCTAGCTGTTAGAAATATTATGAAACAAGGTGTTTGCTGGCAAGTTGGAGATGGTGGCACAATCTCTATAAGGAATGATCCCTGGATCCACTCTCTACAAGGCTTTAAACCTGTCATTAATGATGATCATGAAATCTCCAGACTCAAAGTGGAGGACCTTTTACTTCTCAATCCTAAAGATGGAATCTAGAAGCACTCACAACCTACTTCTCCAAATTGGAGGTTTCTCATATTATGAAAATCTCTCTCTCGGATAAACATATCTGGACTCTTACAAGCAAAGGGGAGTTTACTTCTAAATCCTTCCATATGCTTCTAGCTAGCATCAGAGGTAACTCGTTGACCCCTTCAAATGCTGATTTTAACTGGAAAAAATTCGGGAGCCTTAGATCAGTACCCCCAATGGTTCAGACTTTTATTTGGAGAATAATTCATAATGGAGTAGGAGTGTTAGCTAATGTAGGGAGATTCATTAAAGATTTAGATATGAAATGCAAGATGTTTGGTATGCATGATGAAACTGCAGACCATTTGTTCATTCACTGCCCTATCATCCAAGCCATGCTAGTTGCTTCTCATTTAACCTTGCGAGTGGAAGATAATGTGGAGCTCACTATCAAAGACCTCTTATCTAGACTCTTGAGTATTAGTGATGGTGGCCATGCTTTTGGTTTTACTGCCTGTCTTTTTTGGAGCTGTTGGAAAGCGAGGAACAGGCTTATCTTTGAAGGAAAACCACCTTTCATTAGGATGGTGTTGAGTGAAGCTACTTCCCTGTCCTCTACTTACTGGGAAGCAATGAATCCCTCAGTTATAGAAGATCTCCAGACCAGCAGGTTTACTTCAACTGCGCAGGCGATGGGTTGGTCCCCCTCTCCTGAAGGTGAATATAAAATTAATGTGGATGGTAGTACTAGGAATTCTGTAATGTTGTTGGTGTTGTTGCAAGATTGCATACTGGTGCTTTCTTTTGGGGTGAATCAATTTTCTTTCAGGAATCTTCTCCATTATGTGCAGAAACAAGGGGTTTTCTTCATGCCATAAAATTTGCTAAATCTAAAGGTCTTGGCAGATGCACTATTGAAGGAGATGCCCAAGTGATTGTTAACCTGATCAATTCTCCCTCGACCTCTCCTCCTTGGAAAATCAGACCCCTTATTGAAGATATTCGCAGTTTAACTAAAGACTTTGCTTCTATTCAGTTTAAGTTTCTCAAAGGAAATGGGAACTCTGTTGCCCATCTGCTAGCAAATCATGCTAGAATCAACC
>JAJJMC010009453.1:352291-384533 GCA_023531435.1 Papaver californicum | reverse complement strand
CATATTAAGTAAATTCAGTCTGCCTTAGCAGCTGAGTTACTTAATATGTAATTGTTTTTTTTTTTCTCTTGCCGTATTATTGTTGTCTTTGTGTCTTAAGTCTTATCCTTCATTAATGACCCATTCTTTGGCCTGTTTGTTTTATTTGTTCCCTACAAAAGACAATATTTCCCATAATTTTAGCCTTGAATTTCTAATTCCTTTGGCTTTTACCTCATTCTTTCATTTTCTCAGTATACCTGTCTCTAATTTTCCTGGCAAATGTTGCCAAAAAAATAAAATTTTGTTATGTATTCTATAAAATTTTGGTGCCAAAAAATAAAAATTTAGTTCTAACAATGGTTGGAGTGAACAACATAAAAGGCTTAGAACTTTTCATTTTGTTTAAATTTTATATGTAGGTACAATTTGAGCTTGAAAATGCCAACAGTTTGGTTTGCTCTAGATAGATCCCTACATTGCAAATCAAATCCATCCGATGTTCATGATCCAAAGGTCAAGAATCATTTGAAAACTATCTCAACAAGGAGAATTTGTGGTAGGTCTGGTTGCTCAAGGTCTATAGCAAATCTCAAAGACGTTATCCATGGAAGCAAAACACATTTAGATAGGCCTCCAAGTTGTAGTCCAAGATCTATTGGAAGCAATGACTTTATGAACCCTGTTGATATGCCTTGAATCATTTGTTTGCCGGAATACTACGGGGAGTCCGAGGGGCAGAGCCTAGTCGAATTAGGGTTTATCTCTTTGCCCTATATATAGGCATACGTTGTACCTAGAGAAAGTATCTTTGGTATTCTGCTCAGTAATAAAACTCTGGTTTCTCTGCCGTGGAGGTAGCTAACGTAATAGTTAGTGAACCACGTTAAATCCCTGTGTTCTTTATTTGTTTATCGTTCTCGTTTGATCTCTCGTTATAACAAACCCAATTACACATGAAGTCATTTTAAGTAACTCCAATGTGAACTTAAGATTACAAGTTTTAATGGTGGTCACCGTGAAAGTGGTGGTTCTGGTAGTTCGACTTTTGTAGGTACATTAAGTCCTGGGACTCCTGGTCCTGGAGGAGTTGATTTCACCGTGCATTATCAAACCCCTTCATTTAGAAGCTCAATTACTCCACCTAGAAAATCTCATGGGTTTCTTCTTGATAAAGAAGGCTCTTCTGGATTTGGTAATTCTTCAGACAATTTGGGTGGTGGAGGTAATAATTCAAACCATAGGGCTTCATATGATTTAAATTCTTCTAATGGGTGTTCTTCTTCTATTGTAACTTGTTTTAAGTGTGGAGTTCAATATGGGAAGTTGGAAGCTGCAGAAACCCATCATCTATCCAAACATGCCGGTGAGAACTTTTTTATTTTGTATATTTTGTTTGGTAAGCATCTTTATTCATTTTTTTGGAAATTGAGTTGTTGTTATTTAGAAATGTCAAGGGTCTTTCTGTTCTTCCGAAGTTGATAGTCTAACCTGAATTTTCATGATACTAAGCAGTAGATTACTGGTTTCTGCGTGAAGTCTTAAATATAGTGCTTTCAGTTTACGCCATTATTGTAAGACTAGTTTCTTTATTTTATTCGGCAAGCTTTGTGAAAAGCAATACACGATTTACTCATTTCGCCTAGTTCTTCTACATACCACAGTACTGAGCTCGTCGAAGGGGACTCATCTCGCAAAATCGTAGAGATAATATGCAGGACTAGTTGGTTGAAATTCGAGAAATTGTGGACGGATTGAAAGAGTTTTGAAGGTCCATAACATGCAAAAAATGTTGCTAGGTTTGAAGAATATAGGGAGATGGTGAAAATGAAAGCTAGCAAACTGTCCAAGAAACACCCACGTTGTCTCGCCGATGGGAATGGACTATTGAGATTCTATGGCACAACTGTGGAATGCTCTCTTGCTATAAGTGGATCTTCCAGCCTTTGTGTATCAGAGAAATGCAGCGTCTGTCCGATTTTAAGACATGGATTCTCAACCAAAAGTGAGCCTAAAGTTGGTATAGGCATTTTCACAGCATCAACAAGTGAAACAGCTTTTGAAACTATTGAACTGGATAAAGAAAGTGCACACTCGAAAAAGGCCCTGATAGTTTGCAGAGTGATAGCTGGGAGGGTCCATAAGCCATTGGAGAACTTCCAAGAACTTGTTGGTCAGACCGGATTCGATTCACTAGCCGGAAAAATGGGTGTTTATTCAAATATTGAGGAGCTCTATTTACTAAATCCAAAAGCTCTTCTTCCTTGCTTTGTGGTAAATTCGTCTCATATCTGTCTTGCACTGCATTTACCCTCACATATTTTGTGAGGATTTAAAAGATACAACCCATAAAGTAGGTAGATTCGTAAATTCAGTTAGGTAAGGTATGATCCTTGGAGGTATCAACCATGAAGTAATGCCTGGAAGCAAAAAAAATCCTCACTCTTTGTAATTCTAATGTATTTGGATAAACAAGAGAAAGAGAAACAAAATTCGAAATGGTGAACATAGAAAAGCAAATTTTGAAATGTCAGTTCCGAACGGATTGATGGACCACTTTCACCATGAGTGGTATGAAAGGGACAAGAGGTTCTCCTGGTCCATACCTTTTCGAGTTTAAGTTTTTAGACAATAGGTAGTCCAAATTAACAGGTAAGATCATGTTGGGTTCAATGCAATCTTTATCTGCCTAAACAGAGAAATCAAACCAATTGTCTGGTCCATTTTTATCCTGTCTTGAAGTGTTCAATCTTTTTTCAAAAACTTGTCAATATCGGAAGATTTTAATCTTATGTTTGAGGTTGTGGTGGATGGTAATACATCATCAGAACTGGTAGCTAACCGCTCAGTTTCCTGACTAATATATCCGAAAATGAGAAATTACAATTAAGATAACTACACGAAGTTAACTGTTGGCATTTTTCAAGCTCAAATTTTACACGTTAACTTGAGCTTCTGTTTCTAGTCTAAAACTTGATTGATTTCTTTTCGAAGTTTATCAAATATGGGATCAGCGACAATCACTGTCGTGTTGATCCAATGCAACAAGTTCAAGCAACCCATGCTGCACACAAGAACCAACACTCTGCTTGATGATATCAACCAAACCATACTTGTATCCATAACCCAAATCAGTTAATTTCTTTGAGGATATCTCAGAAGGGATTGAGCTGTTTTGTTCCTCACTATACCTAGAAAAACAACAACGTAGATATTATTCAGAACAATGACGTATAGCTTCCTAAAGAAAGAAAATCCTTCTAACCAAGTAGGTTTCGTGGAGAAGATTAATATACCTTTGTGTAGTATAATGAGGATATTCTAGGGTGAGATACTCTTCCAATTGAGACATGGTACAGCTCTGAGATGAACAAATATATCGACCTTTCGCCTTGGCTTCCATGTGTCCTCAATATGGACTACCGAGATTGAACCCATTCTTGTATGTACAGCTGATAATATTGGGTGTAATTCAGGGTCACCTGTATTCCCTAAAATTGATAATCATGTTTCCTTCACTACTAGAATATAGTCGACTAGTTGAGGATTGTAGGATTATGTATATGACCTGTGATTTGAGACAAAAGAACTCGAACACTAGTGGGAAGTGGGAACTGCAGGAGTGAGAAATGGACCAGCCACAGTAGTAGGTATTACCGAGACAAGATCGATACCTTGCTCATTTGCATATTGGAAAGCAGTTTCTGACAGAACATAATCTGGTGTATGTTCTGATTCATACACTTCCATTACACTCAGTGTAGGTTAGCTTTAATTGCTTTCTGTTATGTGCACATTAGCCTATTGTAACTGTCAGTACGTGTACGTTAGCATCCCCTACAGCTGTACAAAGTGCACGTTAGTAATGAGTGTGTCGGTAAACCAAAATGAAAATGTGGTGTTTATTGATATAGAGTTTTTCTAATCATCTTTTGATGTGAGCTCTCTCTCTGTAAAAGATAGTTTTTAATGAAACTCAGTTCTTGATTAATCATCTCAATTCTGTATTCAAAATTCTATTATGGTATCAGAGCTAGGTTTCTAAAAAATTTTCTTCTAATTCTGTTTCTAGTTCTTTTTCAGATCAACATTTCTACTTCTTATGATCCGTGAGTTCTTACCACCAATGGAGAATCCAACATCAAACTCCATAGCAAAAATTCCACTGAATCAACAACTAATTTCATATCTCTCAAACTTAAGGAAGACAATTTCCTAACATGGAAAAATCTAATGCTTCCTGTAATAAGGATATTCAAAATCATGAAATATCTGGATGGATCTTATCCATGTCCAGAACAATTCACAAACACAAGAAATCAGAATAATGGAATAGAAAACCAACTCTACTCATATTGGATTGATGAAGATTCAACCATCATTTTATGGATCAACAGTACCATATTTGATTCCGTAATAGCACATTTTGCAACTGCTCCAACATCTCATTGTCTCTGGACAAACATAGAAGAAAGATTTGCTAAATCTTCTTCAACTCACTCAATACAATTGAGTACAAAGCTACTGGCCATAAAACAAGGTAATAAATCTGTCTCAATTCTAATTGATGAAATCAAAACTCTGGCAGATCAACTTGCTGCTGCAGGTGAGCAAGTTTCTGACAAAGAACTCGTGGTAGTCACTTTGTCTGCTTTGCATCCTGACTACATACCTTTTACAACATCAGTGAGACATAGGTACCCACCCATCTCAAGTATTGAACTTCATAACAATTTACTAAGTGAAGAAATTGTTATAAATCAGAGACACACAGATCAACTCACAAACTCAGCAAATCAAGCATTTGCAGTACCTTTTTATCCGTCTAAACCTCAATTTAGAAACACACATTCAAGATTTAATGGCTCCTCACATAACTATGACAGAGGTAATATCATGTTTCACAACGATAATCAAAGATCTGGTAACTATAACTCTGGTAGAAGAAATTACTTCACATCAAGAAGAGGCTCTAATTACAGTCCAAGACCTACAAACGACAGCAATTCATCAGTTGTCATTTGTCAAATCTGTGGCAGAGATGGCCATAATTCTTTAACTTGCAGAAACAGGCTTAATATCAACTACACCAATAAAAACACCTCCAAGAACTTGTCTGCAGTGCTAGCTACTGCTAGTTTACATGAGCATAATCCATGGTTTGCTGATAGTGGAGCTACAAATCATCCTACTCCCAACAAGAATGAACTCCAACATTCTACTCTCTATGATGGTGTTGACAAGGTAACAACTGCAAATGGAGAAGGTATGTCAATCACACATTCGGGATATTCTTTAAAATCCAAACCTCAACATTTGTTTACTTTAAACAATGTTCTTCTCGTTCCTAGTGCTACTCAAAACTTATTATCTGTGCATAAAATTCACTATAGATAATAATTGTTCTTTAACTTTCACTTCTGCTGGCTTCTTTGTAAAGGACTTGTCAACTGGGAAGACTCTTTTGTAAGGACCACACCATAATGGATTATATCCAATTCATTTTCTACAGGAATCCTCACCAAAAGCTAACTCTGCTATCAACACTTCTATATCCTCTGAAGTGTGGCACAGGAGATTAGCACATCCATCATTCAAAACTTTACAATGTGTCTCTAGAAATTTATCATTACCCTATATTGTAAAAAGTCCAGTATCTTGCTTAGACTGTTCATTGGGTAGATCCCACAAATTATCTTTTCAGAGGTCAACCACCACTAGTTTAGCTCATTTGGATTTATTGCATATGGATCTATGGGGTCCAAGTCATATAATCTCCAAAACTGGTTATAGATATTATGTGGCGATAATAGATGATTTTACTAAATTTTGTTGGCTTTACCCTCTGTTTGACAAATCTGACCTCAAGCAAACTTTCTATGAGTACAAAGCATACATAGAAAAACAATTACAAAGCTGCATTAAATCTATTAGAACTGATGGTGGAGGAGAATTCATTTACCAACAACTTGCTTCTTTTCTGACTTTGCATGGCATTAAGCATGAACTCTCCTGCCCACATACACCTGAGCAGAATGGTGTGGCAGAATCAAAGCACAGGCACTTGGTGGACATTGGCAGGACATTTCTACTACAATCTGGCCTCAGTGATGCCTATTGGGTGGATGCTTTCACTACAAAAAATTACACTATCAACAGGTTACCCACTAAATCTATTCATTATGTGTCTCCATATGAAATGCTATTTCACATTTCTCATGATTACAAATTCTTGAGGGTCTTTGGCTCTTTATGCTTCCCTTGGCTAAAACCATATGCAGCTAACAAGTTAGCCCCCAGGAGTAAATCATGTATCTTCATAGGTTATTGCTCTTCTCAAAAGGGCTATAAATACATGGATCCTACACCTGGCAGAATATATGTTTCCAGACATGTAACTTTTCAGGAAACAGTGTTTCCTTTAAGGCAATCATCACCTTCATTACCCAATCTCCAGGCAGATTCTACCCAACCTACATTAGCCAGTTTACCTTCATCTACTCCTATACATACATCTGCTAAGTCTGACTCTCTTATACCTTCTGCTACTTCATTGCCTGCTCAGCCTGTTCATTCCACTCCTATAAATAATGCTCATCCTATGCATACAAGAGTAAAGTGTGGTATTTCAAAACCAAAAGTTTATTCCACAAAACATCTCTTATCTTCTGCATTGACTTCTATGATGACACCTCCAACTCCAACTTGCTTCAGTCAAGCCAACAAGGACCCAAAGTGGAGAAAGGCTTTAGTTGATGAATACAATGCCTTGCAAAATGAAAACACATGGTCCAAGGTTCCGTATGATTCATCAATGAATCTTGTTGGATGCAAATGGGTCTTTAGATTGAAATACAAACCAGATAGGTCAATAGACAGATATAAAGCAAGGTTGGTGGCCAAGGGATTTCACCAACAGGAGGGCCTAGACTATTCTGAGACCTTTAGTCCTTTTGCCAAGCCTAGTACAATCAAGGTTATTCTTTCTTTGGCAGTGCAGTCTGACTGGTCCATTACTCAGATTGATGTCAGTAATACATTCTTGCATGGAGACATCTCAGAAAACATCTACATGTCTCAACCTCCTGGCTTCATTGATCCTGCTTTACCCACTCATGTTTGTAAGTTGAACAAGTCTCTATATGGTTTGAAACAAGCTCCCAGAGCCTGGTATGCCAAGTTGTAACAGGTGTTATTTTCATATGATTTTATTCTATCTTCAGCAGATGCTTATCTTTTTATTCAAAAGACAGGCACAAGGCTTACTTACATCCTAGTGTATGTAGATGACATATTACTCACAGGAAGTTCCTCCACTTACTGTGCTGACCTTATTCACCAACTTCAGAATCATTTTCCAGTTAAAAATCTGGGCCCTCTGCACTACTTTCTTGGTCTGGAGATAAAGAGAAATTCCTCAGGTCTGTTTCTATCACAGACTAAATATGCATTAGACTTGCTGGACAAACATGATATGAGTGGGGCAAAACCATGCTCCTCACCAATTCCGGCTAGTTCCAAAATGGATTGTACTCTTGGTGAACCACTGTCTAATCCAACTTTGTACAGATCTTTGGTGGGTGCTCTTCGATACCTCACCTGGACAAGAAATCTCTTTTGCTGTCAACCAGGTATGTCAGTTCATGCAAACACCTCATACTTCTCACTTCATTGCAGCCAAAAGAATCTTAAGGTACATCAAAAGTACATTGGATTAAGGCATATACTTCCAAAAGGGAATTGTTCAGGTTACTGGGTACAGTGATGCTGATTGGGCTGGAGATTCTCTTTCTAGGAGGAGTACTGGTGGCTACACCATTTTTCTTGGTCCTAATCTTGTTTCCTGGTCAAGCAAGAGACAAAAAACAGTTGTCAGGTCCTCTACTGAGGCAGAATTCCGCAGCTTGGCTAACACTTCTGCAGAGATTCAGTGGCTCCTCAAATTGTTAGCAGAAATGCATGTGTCTATGCTTACTGTTCCCACAATCTTATGTGACAACATCAGTTCCATCTCTTACTCCATAAATCCAGTTTTCCACTCTAGAATGAAGCCTTTGTCTGTGGATTATAATTTCGTCAGAGAATTGGTTCAATCTAAGGCCTTAAAGATATCCTATATATCCACAGAAGATCAGGCTACTGATATTTTTACAAAGGGTTTTTCGGGTCCTAGATTTGCTACCTATGTACCAAACTGAATGTTCAGTCCATGCCTGACCAGTTCAGTTTGAGGGGCGGTGACAGAACATAATCTGGTGTATGTTCTGATTCATACACTTTCAAACACTCAGTGTAGGTTAGCTTTAATTGCTTTCTGTTATGTGCACATTAGCCTATTGTAACTGTCAGTACGTGTACGTTAGCATCCCCTACAGCTGTACAAAGTGCACGTTAGTGATGAGTGTGTCAGTAAACAAAAAGGAAACTGTGGTGTTCATTGATATAGAGTTTTTCTAATCAACTTTTGATGTGGGCTCTCTCTATATAAAAGATAGTTTTTAATGAAACTCAGTTCTTGATTAATCATCTCAATTCTGTATTCAAGATTCCATCAGTTTCCTCTGATATAAGCTTCGAAAGTACGTAAACCTGTTATTAAGAATCCCAATAACGAAAGTGGAACCTAGGTTGCAAACATTGAAGATTAAGAAAATGCCCTAAGGAACTAGGATAAAATCATGGTAGCAATGAATTCTTCAAACAATAATTTAAAAATAAAAAAAAACAAACAAAAAATGAATTCTTCGCACATACCCATCTGCTTGCCTTATTGCCCAGGACATACGGAATTGGAGTTTGGCATGATTCGTCCACAGTTGCTCTCGTCTCCCGTGGTTATGCTTAGATGTGTTGAAAAACAATGGTTAAAATAAATGAGTTTTAAATCTTTTATTAAAATATAAAATATTATATTATTTGGGTTTGAACTCCTGACCTATTGGTCACTTAACATGTTTTGGTTTTTCTTTGTTTTCTTTTGTGAATGAAACACTCCACATCAGGGAGTTTCTACTTCTTAAGTTGTATTAAGAAATTATATAAACAAACTTTTCTCAACCTATTTTGACATCCAAGGAAAAAGAGTTTCTCCATATTTTTGGAGAGACCAATAGAATAATAATTTATTATTATTTTTTGAGATTTTCCTTGAAGGGTTTTTCTGAGTTGCCAAGCTCAAGTTGAGCATCTACTACGAGTGCTAGTAGTAGGTGTTGTAGGGTGTTTTATCCTGGAGGCATCCGCCCTGTGTAGGCTATAACATCACTCTTGAGTGTAATCGGGCGCTAATGTCTTCAGGACAGCGTGTTGAACACGTGACTCACTCTGTTTTTCCAAAGTTTTGTTACATACCATCTCGATGTTGCGGAGATACGAGGAGCTCATCCGTTTTGACGAATCACTTCCGTTAAGAGCTAAGTATCAACAACCTTTGTTTATTTGATTTTCTTCATTTTTAATTATTGCACCCAATAATCTTAAGACATTAATATTTAGTAATAATTATAAATGAATATCGATTTGTGAATCGTTGACGTTGATATAATATTAGAAAATTAAGGATGTTAATTTTGAAGTGAAAAAATAAAATTGAGTTTTCTGGGAAGCTGTAGAGTTTCGAGTATATCTCTTAACTTAGAAGGAACTTCGATGTATCCTTTTAACAGAGTATAATAGACATCCTAAAAGTTACCCACACCAAAATTCAGAATTTTTGGAGTTGTAAAAGTATTTTTTAGATATTTTACAAAACTGAGAAACGTTCCTGAAAAAATCTGACGGGCAGAAAAATATTGTTGACTATGAGTTTTTTGAAATGGTGATTCAAATGAAGTTTGTAGATCTAGATGTTATCTTCAAAACTCATATTTAATTTTTTGATTCGGACTTGTAGTTTATGAGATATGGTATTTGCAAAGATGGTGTGCATGTTTGTCCATAATATCAATAACTGTATCTAAGCTCTAGATTAGTATGAGATCTTGCAACCATTTATAGTGGTACTTTGTCACCTTGGATATAATATGAAAACCGGTACTAATGAGTGATTTTATCCATAATAGACTTGAGATTTCAATTTGTTTAAAATATTTCTCATAAACAAATTAGAGCAAGTAACAAATTGATTTTTATGACTTAAAGTGATAATCTCTTATGTGTTAGATTAGTATCACATTCCTAATGAATAATGAGATGTTGAATCAGTTGTGTATGAACTGTACATTATGTTATAAATCACTTTGATTATATATGCTTTGTGTAGTATCACTTGGCGTGAATCACATGATTGGTTAATAATTGTGCATTAGCAATTTCAATGGTGATTTATAAATCATTTCGAATATGTTACCTTTTGTTGAAAATATGAGAATCATAGTATACTAGTGTACCATAGTCATATGGATAGTGAGGTATAAAGTATTTTTTAGTAACTAGTGCAACAAGAAGGTTAAGCGAACACATATGTTTTAATTGATATGTATACACACAAAAGTGTTTGGGTGTTTTATTACCAAATTTTGTTAATTATTGATGATTGTGATAGTCTAATGTGGAGAGAGACTTAAGTAACTTGATAACTATATTTTGGTAACTAATATTTTGATAAGATGAACACTTATTATCTATTGATAATTTGATATTACCTATGTCAAACGAGAGTATCAACCAATTTTTTGAATCCTAGTTGGGAAAAAGTTTTATCATCTTAAATTGAATGATAGATTAAGTGCTAATCTGTTATAACTTCTGTTTTTAGTTGTGTGTTTATCTCCTCGGAATATAGAATTATTTATTCAAATTTGAATGGAACAATTGACATTCTTACTGTGTTAAATAATTTTACTTTTCAGTGGAGATGATAAAAAGAATTGGTTGGTAAATGCCGAAAGTGCTGGAACGTGTGCTCCAAAAAAAATACATGTTTTATCTTCTATCAAAACAGTTGAAGAAATAGGTAATGATGTGCAAGGCTTGTCAGGTACGGACATTAATCAAATTATGATATCATTCTCAATATGTGCATTGCGATTTAAAACTAGTGTCAAATGTCATCTACCTAAGTTACTATGAAATTTTATACTTAGAAATATGGTTTTGTGATGCTTTGAGTGTTAGCTTAATAGAACAAGACAATAGTAGATAAAAGGGAAAATCGAAAATGAATTGAGAATGAATACATGAACATGTTATATCATAATGTTGGTATAGAGTACCATTATATGGTGTGTCTTAGTTAGATGCAACCTAAAGGACACATAATTGTAGTTTCTTATGTTGAGAAATCCTGATAACTGTGGGGGACCTTATGCCTCAAATATGGGGGTATAAGATGGAAACAAGTGTTTGTTTGATTTCTCAAGCATATTTATAGAAGACCCTAAACTTATATATGTCCTACCCTGTAGACCTCAATTGTGGGGGTCTAAGGTGAGAATGAAAAGTCGATTTTCTTTAGCAAATCATTGCATATAATCACCAGAATTGTATTACAATAACTTGTAAGTTATGAAGTTAACAACATTTGAATAAAATAAATTTTATTGTTAAGGATGTTGACTTCTCGACAACAGTCTTCTGAGGTCGGGTTCTCACACGAGATAGAATAGGTTAAGACAGATGCTTGATTTTGTGAAATTGTTGTTATAGAATAAAGTAATGATCACTTGGCAAATACTCACGTGACACTAAAATTAATAAGCCATGCATTGTTTGTCGTTATTGTCAGTATGCTACATTAGATGGATGTTGAGGCAGTATACTTAAATGGTTAGTCAAAGGTGGACAAACTTTAAGGGTTTGGTTAGCGCTTGGGGTTAAAAATACAAACTGACTACACCTATATATACTTGACTTGAACCAAACAATAAGTCATTGGCCTAACAATATTATTATGTGATGATGATGATTTCTAGTGATGTGATACTAATGAATTTGATAAGTGTATTTTCACTAAATCTATTGAAGGTGCATATGTTTAGCATGCCTTTATTATGTGTTTTACAACCATTAACAAATTTGTGTTGTTTAAAGTTTGACAGGAAACAAATATGTTGTTGACGTGGTCTAAAGGACCAGAAGGAACCAAAATTAAATTTTGATTATATAGTTTATGTAAAATGTGTTTAATGTGTGTTGTAAAATAGGTGTTCAGGTTTCCCATTTTAATCCTGGAGAATTACAGGGATGCTCTGATCAAAGGAAAAGAGAATTAGGATGCTTGAGGTACATATTTAATTTCAAATATGTGATATATATGGCACTGACCTTTTGAGGAAAATGTAATGACCGTACTAGTATTTAGTACATGTATCTTGTATATGCCTTTATATGTTTTACAACCACCTAGAAAACATGTGACTTTTACGATTTGATTGAAAGACTAAGTTGTTGTAGACAAGCATGATCTAAAGGATCATTGGAACCATAATAAATTATGAAGGAAATGGTCTTTGTCGAACTTGATACGTTTAATGTGTGTTGTAAATGTGCAGTGAATTCGGTGTACAAATACATTTATGACCCCAGAAGAATTAGTAGGATGATCTGATCAGAAATTTGCAATACTTGAGGTACATTTGAAATTGTGTATATGCATGATACATATTGGACTGACCTTAAGAGATGTTGTGATTTCAGGCTTTGGAGAGTCTTAGCCTATGTGTGCGCCCTCTTAAGTTGTATTAGTAGTTGGAGATATTCCAACAAAAATGAGGAACTCGGCTGAGATAAAATCAGAGTTCGCTCGTTTAATTTAAAGCATGCGAGGAAGTTGAATGGATAAATCCTTTTTTTGGAAGGCATTCGTCTGTGACCGAAGCCTGTGGCCACCATTGCTGAAACTCAATTGACTATGTAATTCTAAAGTAAATGAGCAATTGGCAAAGTCTAGACAAACTCGGGGAAGGCTAATTCGGTAAGACAACTACTCTCTAATGAAGTGATTTTTGTAGACTTAGTGAAGTCAATAGAAAAATTAGTGGATCATTTGACGAAAGGATAATCTAGAGAGATAGTTTGTTATTATATCGAGGGGGATGGGGCTTAAGCTCATTAAACAAACTTGTCATGAAGGATACTCAACCTTGTTAACTGGAGATCCCAAGATCAAGGTTTTGAATGAAAAAACTAATTTGTGGTGGGTTAAAGGAAACACTATCAGAGAATCTTATTCTCTGTCCCTTCCCTATGGCGTAGACTTGATAGTGTGACTGCATGTGAAGGATGACTTTTAATAAGTCTTAATGAGTTCTATAGTTTCAATTTAAGATTGAAGTGGGGTGTAGCAGTAAACACTCTTGATAGAACTCACCTATATGAATGTGGAAGTGGGTCGCTTCCTATGAGATTAGAGCTGATTCTCTATAGCATTCTGAGAAACGGGATATTTGTTCAGGGCCAAAATGAGCACAATTGCACGAGTTTGGCAGCAACGTTGGAGATATCATGCGTGGTGGTTATCGCGAATTACACCAAACGTTAGCAGTTCAAGACATCGCGTTCACTGTTTCTAGCAAGTAGTTCCGGTAATCTCTCACTAAACAAAGGTTCAAGACCTCATGGACACCTTTGCTTATATGTTATTTCCTGTTTTCTATGTGATTTTCAGTTTTTCATCAATATTTAATTCATTTTGGGAAAATGATTTTTATGTTGTTTTCTATGGTCTTGGTATTACTGATACTTAGGACCTAAGGGTTTCTAAGGGATCACTGGCTCATTTTCACTTTGGTGAACAGAACCTTTAGTCCCACTATGGGAAACTAAAGATGAAAGCTCTTTATACTATTATGATTTATGCAATTAATAGTATGACCCTGGGGTCAGCACACTTTTGTGTGAAGAAGAGGACATTGGAATGCCTAGTATGATTTCAACACACTCACGGTCCATATGTCTGTTCATTCAAGTCGGGTCATGGTATTTAGGGTGTTGGTTTACCAAGATCTATTTGTGTTTTTCATGTTTTATTGAGGTTTTCATTCATGTGGGGGATTGTTGGAAAACAATGGCTAAAAATATGAATTTTAAATATTTTATTAAAATATAAAATATTATGCTATTTGGGTTCGAGCTCCTAACCTATTGGTCACTTTACATGTTTTGGTTTTTTCTTTGTTTTCTTTTGTGAATGAAACACTTTAGTCCCACATCGGGGAGTTTCCACTTCTTAAGTTGCATTAAGAAATTATATAAACAAACTTTTCTCAACCTATTCTGACATCCAAGGAAAAAGAGTTTCTCCGTATTTTTGGAGAGACCAATAGAATAATAATTTATTATTATTTTTTGAGATTTTCCTTGAAGGGTTTTTCTGAGTTGTCAAGCTCAAGTTGAGCATCTACTACGAATGCTAGTAGTAGGTATTGTAGGGTGTTTTATCCTGGAGGCATCCGCCCTGTGGAGGCTATAGCATCACTCTTGAGTGTAGTCGGGCGCTAATGTCTTAAGGACACCGTGTTGAACACGTGACTCACTCTGTTTTTCCAAAGTTTTGTTACATACCATCTCGATGTTGCGGAGATACGAGGAGCTCATCCGTTTTGACGAATCACTTCCGTTAAGAGCTAAGTATCAACAACCTTTGTTTATTTGATTTTCTTCATTTTTAATTATTGCACCCAATAATCTTAAGACATTAATATTTAGTAATAATTATAAATGAATATCGATTTGTGAATCGTTGACGTTGATATAATATTAGAAAATTAAGGATGTTAATTTTGAAGTGAAAAAACAAAATTGAGTTTTCTGGGCAGCTATAGAGTTTCGAGTATATCTCTTAACTTAGAAGGAATTTCGATGAATCCTTTTAACAGAGTATAATAGACATCCTGAAAGTTACCCACACCAAAATTCAGAATTTTTTGAGTTGTAAAAGTATTTTTTAGATATTTTATAAAACTGAGAAACGTTCCTGAAAAAATCTGACGGGCAGAAAAATATTGTTGACTATGAGTTTTTTGAAATGGTGATTCAAATGAAGTTTGTATATCTAGATGTTATCTTCAAAACTCATATTTAATTTTTTGATTCGGACTTATAGTTTGTGAGATATGGTATTTGCAAAGATGTTGTGCATGTTTGTCCATAATATCAATAACTGTATCTAAGCTCTAGATTAGTATGAGATCTTGCAACCATTTATAGTGGTACTTTGTCACCTTGGATATAATATGAAAACGGGTACTAGCGAGTGCTTTTATCCATAATAGACTTGAGATTTCAATTTAGTTAAAATATTTCTCATAAACAAATTAGAGCAAGTAACAAATTGATTCTTATGACTTCAAGTGATAATCTCTTATATGTTAGATTAGTATCACATTCCTAATGAATAATGAGATGTTGAATCAGTTGTGTATGAACTGTACATTATGTTATAAATCACTTTGATTATATATGCTTTGTGTAGTATCACTTGGCGTGAATCACATGATTGGTTAATAATTGTGCATTAGCAATTTCAATGGTGATTTCTAAATCATTTCGAATATGTTACCTTTTGTTGAAAATATGAGAATCATAATATACTAGTGTACCATAGTCATATGGATAGTGAGGTATAAAGTATTTTTTAGTAACTAGTGCAACAAGAAGGCATCACTCTTGACTGTAGCCGGGCGCTAATGTCTTAAGGACAGCGTATTCAACACGTGACTCATTCTGTTTTTCCAAAGTTTTGTTACATAGCATCTCGATGTTGTGGAGATACAAGGAGCTCATCCGTTTTGACGAATCACTTCCTTTAAGAGATAAGTATCAACAACCTTTATTTATTTGATTTTCTTCATTTTTGATTATTGTACCCAACAAGATATCATCGTACTAACGGATGATGAAAACACTACCCTTTTTACAGAACCAGAATTTGAGCATGCTTTGAGTAGGATAAGGTTCTGTTGGTGGCAGGTTCATAATATTTGATCCGATATAACTATCTTCGAAATCAAAACGTAAACAAAAAACGAAATATTAAATGAGTATGGCAATTGGTAACTTCGAGCCAACTTCACAATTTCAACTCTTATGCTAGTTTAAAGTGATCAATGCAAGTCAGATTTGTATATACCCATGTTATTATCTTTAGCTGATGAGATATTAAACTCCATAGAAGATGCCACATGAAATACACCATGACAACCTTTTACAGCTTCATCAAAGCTCCCTTCATCTTGCAAATCAGCCCTTAATATTTTCAACCTCTCCTTGCCGCTCCACAATGATGCAAGTCGTGAAATTTTCTCTAAGATCATTAATTACGATATGGGTATCAGATATCATTTATACAGTACATTAAGTTAGCTAGCACTTAACTAGAAGGTTTTAACCAAAACTAGTTATCGCATCAAGTTGATTCATTCAATCTAATACAAATAAAATTATCAAGTTGATTCATTCAATCTAATACAAATAAAACAGTGGTCTAAAATATTTGCCCCAAGATTTGCATCTTTAAGAGCGTCCACAATGGGACGATCAAATGGCTGACTAAAATCAAAAGTGATCTTTAGTCCGAAAAAACGTATCGCAGTGGGTCGATGAAAAGTAGTGGATAGTCGAAGAAATCGACTGTAGCTGACTAGAAGTAGTTATTTTTCCCGAATAAACAGGCTATAGTCAAGCGGGCTCGTAGTGTAGCGCTTGATGCTAAGCGGCTCGTAGTAGTTCGCCCAGAGCCAAGCGTTATTCTGGGACAACGCTCAGAAACACGGGCGGTAAGCTAGTAGTTCGCCTGGTCAAGCGTTATTCCGAGGGTTCGTCTGATGAAACGGGGTACTAGGATCACGCCCACACACAAGCGTGCTGCTGGAACACCACTCAGTTGAAGCGCATTGCTAGCATGCCTCCTACTATCTAACGTGTTGCTAGCACTCCACCTATACTTAAGCGAGGCGCTAAGACGATGCTCGCTTCTAGGCGCGGCCCTAGGAGTCCGCCTGATTGAATTTTAATTGTTTTCTTACCGTTGATCAACGACTATAATTTGTATTCTGATACACCTATAAATAAATGAATTTATATTTAGCATTCCCATTTCAAATCCACATCTTTTACATTTCATAGAAAATTTCTAATCTCTCGTTTTCATGTAATGTCGGGTTACGAAAATTTTAGGCTTAATGCAGAGAATTTTACCCTAGAGGAAGATTTATCCTTTTGTCGAAACATAGTCTTACATTATCCAGCAAGGGGTCATGAACGTCAGATGAATGGTTCAATGAGCATGCAATGGTTAGAAGATATTCATGCTAACTTTTGTAATGAAACCGGTAACCCCAATAACCGGAACAGAGCAGGCCTTTTTTGTCGATATGTGGAAATCACAAGGGAAGTACTAGAATTTTCTTTTTTAACCGCTACGGTGAATGAACGAAGAATTAGGAATGAAACTGATGATGAAGTTGTTGCCAGATCTCTGGAGGAATGGAGAAGATGGAAACGTTCAGATTTCAGGTACCAACCTCATTTCGAGATCCTAAGGGTGATGGAAGAATACAATCCTTTTGTGTTGATTATTCTCCGAAGATGTGAAGAACGTCGTCCCGGGCGTCATACGACCCGTTGAAGGTTTGATAATAGGTTTGCTTAAGTGTTTAAGTGTAATCTATTGATTTATTATATTTCATCTCCTTTAATGTATGCCTTTTCGATTCAATGAAATGATGTTACAAAATAAAGTTACTTCCGGTTATAACCAAAGTCTGAGAGAATATTTGAAAATATTTCAGAACAACCAAACTCTAACAAAAGTTAGAAAAAATCTCAAAATCAGTTGAGAAAGTGAGCAGTTACTTCCGATTACATTTTGGACTTAATGAACTCGTAGCTTTCAACAAATGTGAACTCTTCTCCTTTTTCCTGATAGTAGTGCATTTTTGCGAGATCCTCCTATAGAAGCATAGGAAAAAGTCACATAATTCATCAATTTAACTATGTTGTTATAGGAAGACCAAACAACTTAACTTATGTAAAAGATACTTACAAATTGTTGGATCGACAACCCTAAATGGGTGGGGTTAAAGATCCATTGTTGTATAGCTATATAATCAGCTATCCCTTTTCGGATAAGTTGGTATCTATCATGAATTTCTTCAAGAGATCTTTGCTTTGGATTTCTATATTCTCGAGCATATTGGATGTAGATCCTACCCCAAAAGGTTTCAGGTTCAACCCTTCCAGCTATTGCATCTTGACGTAGGGTTTTGTTATGCCAGGTTTTGGTTATAGCCAAGTCTTCAGCTGAATCAAATGTTGCCATGTTTGTAGGTAGAGGTATGAAGTGAATTACAAAGAGGAGATTATTAAATGGAATTTTTAGAATGTATGAAACTAGGTGTGTGTGGTATTTGGTAGAGAACACAAATATATTTATAGGATAAAGAGAGAGACATAACGGCTAGTATTTTCAAAAAGTTACTACTTATCATGAATTCTCTGTAAACACAGAATTGGTCATCAAATCTCTCTAAATAACTCAAACTCATTACTCCATTTTCAAATGAGACATGCAAATGAGTTTGTAATTTATGATTTATCTAAAAATAACATGATCTAATAAGTAAAGCTAAAATCACCTTCGCAGGCATCGCGGCCTCACTTAGCATGTGCAGTAAGCCTTTAAACCCCTAGGTGCCCCTAGCGGCCGAGTTTTGTCTCGGGGGGCTTTACAAGAGATTTACCCACAAACCTATCCATAGGATTTACAAATTTTTAATCATCACCAAAATCTGACCATAAGTGTTCGATCAAGTCATTTCGCAAACGAATATAAGTATCTTTGTCGAATACTGCACGTCTGCGTTGGTCCTTTAGCATTTTCATAAATCCAAAAACATCAATTTTGATTAGTTTGTTAGAGATATTGGTTGCAGTATTGTCCCCGCTCCCTATGGGTTCGACCCGTATTTGCCGCTTCTATATTGTAGACGTCGTGCGATTGCGGTTATTATATATAAGTATTCCAAATCTTATCAGTATTTGGCGCTGCTGCCAGGGAGCGGTTGTGGAATAGTGTAATTAGTAATTTTTGATTTTCTAATCGTAGTTTAGGTTTTTATTTTTAATTTATTTTTTTGTATATGTTTTGTTTTATTTTTATAGGGTTTTTAGTTCCATTTGACTAGTTTTGTGTCTTAGAATTTTGTTTCAGGTACTTTTGGGGTGCTCATAGTCGTCTAGCTGAACAACATTTGTCTGCTGCAAAATACTCATGAGATTCTGGCTTGTGAGTTATATATTAAACGATTTTGACAGGTTGGACGCTCGTTATCCTAAATTGTGAATGTTGATACGAGGTACTAGTACTGCTTTTCGAATTGGAAAAATACTTAGTAGAGTTCTTTGAACTCTTCCGTTCCAATTATAAGCAATTTTTTTTATGGTGTGATTTAAAAAATGAATGAATTGGTGATTGCTTGTTTATTTACTTCTTGAATTTGCACCAAGTTTATTTTGTATAATTTTTGTTTTTATTTTCTTTTTATATAGGGAGTCTCGTGACATGACATCCTTTCTGGCATTTTGGAACTTATCCAAAAAGTTCCAGAAAGAAGAGTCAGAAAATGAGTTATTTACTGAAACAATTGGAGAATATGCTTGTAGAAATTCACATTATCAGGAAACCATGAGAGAAGAATGTGTAAATAATGATTGGAATTTTTATCACGGTTATGATCATTGAAAACATTATGAAGGTTTTGATTATTACCAACCGTACCTAGGTTGTGAGCCATATGTTACCGATTCCAATTTTTAATCATATGCTTCTCAATCACAGTGTGAGGAAGACCATCCATTCTACTGTGACTTGTCTCCACCATCTTTGTTAGATCGCCTCAAAAATGATATTGTTGAACGGACCAAAGCTAGAGAGTTATTTTTTGATGAATTGAATAAAAGCTATGCTTATTGTGATCAACTTACTAAACAAACTGATTTATCGATTGCTCAACTAACACATTCGGTAAATGATTGTGGTCTTACTGAGGATACAAGTTCTGATTTTTCTCATGATATTAATAATGAAACTGTAATGAATGATGAATCTTTGTGCTTTGAGAATGATGATGAACTTGACACTTGTGATTATAGAAATCGACATACTGTTATGACATCTGAATTCGATATATCTTGTCCCACTTTGGATTATATTGATGATTATTTGACTAATTGTTCATATGATGATGATGATTTAGAAGAACCTATTTATACAGGGGATATTATTGTGAGCTTAACGAATCAAAGACAGTAGATGTGCAAATTGATATACCTTCTAATCATGTGAATTGTGAGATTCCTACAGGTCACTTATATGTAGGCGATAATGATGTGTGGATCTCAAGGATATTACATGAGAGTATTGATAGTATATGTTTTTCCTATGACCTAGGAGGATCAATAAAAAATTTCAAGGATGCAAATGACCATGTAACACTAGAGATTTTGGAGGGCTTGTCGATTTCCTCACAAGACGAAAATATAGAGGATTCCAAATCCATATTATGTGTCAGTTCTCCTGGAATTGTTAACCCAACATTTTGTAGGCTTCCCTGTTAGGATTAGACGAGTGTGCTTCAAAAAAATTGTTGGATTATTTTTCTTCTCGTGACATCGATGTATCTGTGCATGTTTCTCCTGCATTTTCAGTTCTCATCCCTAGTGACCCCTTTGACTCACTTATTTTTGTTCACAAAGATATATCCTTTGCAAAAACCAGGTTTGGGGGTAGCTGTTTTTTTATAGTCTCATCATCTTTACGTTGCTACTACGAGAGTGTGAGGCTATCATTGGTTGTATACATTGTATTTTTGGTTGATCCCTAAATTTTTAGTTTTTTAAATTATGGAGATCCTTTCTGTACATATCCAGTAGGTAGATACTTATTTTCTTGTTTTTATTTTCTTTTTAGGATTTTCGTTTATTTTTATTTTCAATGTTCTCTGTTATTACTATCGTTTGATGTGTGTTACAAAGAATACTACTTTTCTTGCGTCAATCAGGTGAAATATTCCAATCCCTTCTCTTTGATTTATATTTGTTTCTCTTATTTATATTTATTGCATGTCATTCTAGGTTGCACGGTTTAAAACATTGAGGACAGTTTTAGATTTAGGTTTGAGGATAGAATTGCCGAAAATTGATGCCAATAAGAAAATCCCAAATTTAGAAATTTGTGAGATATTCAGGATGATACTAACCATTCTATGTAGATGGAAACAAAATTCTTGTCTAAAGGAATTAGCGTGCTCATCTAAATGGTCTATCCATATCTCAATGCCTAACTCAGGTATTAGAAATAATATGATAATCATTGAACAAACATATCTCGGAATCATCATAACCATATCACTTTCTGTTTTTATTTTTATTATTTTGTGTTTCTCTAAGTGATTTGGTGGGGCTGTAGTATTGCCTTTTTGTCGCTGCCAAGATGAAGTAGAGTGTTTGAGATCAAGCCCCATAATTGTATTTTATTTAGACTATTTTTTAAACCAAAAAAAATTATAAAAAAAATTGACGATGAAGTCTTTGAAGCTTAGTCAGTATTAGTATAAAAAATCAATGAATAAATTGAACGTTAGGGCCCTTGTATATATCTGATATTAGTGTTAGAATTAATAAAAGTGGGAGCGTATCTCAATTCATTAGGATTCATCCTGGCAATGATGTTCATACAAATATTCTGTGAAACACAGTTTACCTTAGTCAACATATGAACCATTCATCACTTCCATTTCCATCTTCTAATCTATCCATGTGTTTGAATTTGATTGATTTTGAGCAATGTGAATGTTGACAATTTCCATCCAGTTTTGGAACGTTTGATGATTGTTTGAGTAGAGTTTTGCACTCTTATATGAATTTTAGTATGCTGAGTGCAAACTCGAGTACAACAATTGGATTCATATAGGGTAATGATTCTTATAGCCGAAGAACTTAGTATCCCAACTAAATAGCATGTTTAGTGTCTATCCTGAATCGATCATATGTAGCTAAAATTTGGATTATAGGTTTTGTGGGTATATCTCTTGTAAACCCTGACGAGATAAAACGCATCCACTAGGGACACCTAGGGGTTTAAAGGCTAGCTGCACGTGCTAAGTGTAGTCGTGATTCCTGCGAAAGTGAGTTAGGATTTAATTATTTTTCTTAGACTTAGTTTAGGTTAGTTTTGCTCGAAAACTAGCAAAATATAGGTTTGGGGGTATTTGATACATGCATAATTTGTACATATTTAGTGTTTAATTTATATTTGCTATTACTTGATTTTATACTAATGTTATTATTTTATTACTTAATAGGTTGTATGTGTAAAATCCGAAGTTGCGAATAAATATGGATAAGTGGGCTAAATTACTAATGCAAATTCACAGGCAAGATTGGAGAAGTAGGCTGACTGGACAGACTTGATTTGGAGTTGGTTTGGCTGGTAAAAGACAAAGGCAGTAGTTGTTAGACGTGGTCAGGTGGTCGACACAATAAAAGATTAAGCTTTCAAAGAGTACATCGTACTCTCTTAGAGTTGGGAAGTGAGCACGGTAAACAAAGTGGGCCTTGAGTGGCTCGATTTAACTAATAAAGTAAATGCTCTGGGAGAATCAGTAACCAGGGTTTTTATTATCCACCACTATTTCTATTCAATTACTTAAATGAAACATAACTTCTGAATATTTATCTATTTTCCGTTCTATCGACATCACCTATTATATATATTAGAGTCGTAAATATCACTGGGACACCCTAAGCATGGCACATCAAAAGACTAAACACAAGCATGCACCATCAAATTGTATTAGTGAGAAAATTATACAAAACTAAATATAGGTTCACAAATAATATTTGGCTATTCTAAGCATACCCCACAAAGGATATAACCCAAGCATGGAATATCAAATAAGTAGACAAATATATTTGCGATCCTATTAATTATGCGCAAAGGTTATTGTATTGTACAGAACCGGTAAAACAACAACTCATATTATCATTAAATCTATAAATAAAAATCAAGAACTAATCTTTTCAATTCATAATAGTCCATTGTTGTATAAATCAATTCAATTATCCTTAAACTCCAAATGGTTTCAACATAAAACCCTAGTTACAAAGCTTAATAAGACATGGTTATGTATTTCTCAAAACCCATAAAAAGATATAATAATAAAAATAGAGAGAAAATATTAAACCCTTATTGGTACATCAGCCTATCTCCAGCTGTCCTGTCTTCGGAACACCATTCAGAACTCCAGAACACCGCCGCCTCCACTTATTTCTTCCCTTTTCTTTTTATCTCTAGACTCACACATCCCATGATAGAAGACTCTCCAACCTAGCGCCTACACCCATTGTTCCTCTTTCTCACCACATCATCTTTTTTCCACCTCAGCCACCGATCACTTTTCAATTTTCTTGTTTCTATCTCTCCTTTCACTTTGTTTTACGTCACCAGACAAACAATCTCCACTTCATATCTTTTTTTAACCGAGCCACTCAAGTCCCACTTTGTTTACCATACTCACTTCCCAACTCCAAGAGAGTACGATGTACTCTTTGAAAGCTTAATCTCTTATTGTGTCGACCACCTGACCACGTCTAACAACCACTACCTTTGTCTGTTACCATCCAAACCAATAACCAACCAACTCCAAATCAAGTCTTTCCACTCAGCCTACTTCTCCAATCTCGCCCAGGTGGATTTGCATTAGAAATTTAGCCTATTTAGCCATATTTATTCGCAACTTCGGATTTACTCATACAACCTATTAAACAATAAAATAATAAAATTAGTATAAAATCAAGTAATAGCAAATATAAATTAAGTTGTAAATATGTACAATTTATGCCCATATCAAGAGTTTAACATCATTTTAGACTCAAATTTTCCGAGAAGATTTAGCAAACATATTACCTCTATAACAAGACTCTTTGTTCACATGTAAACTTTTTACAAGTATCCTTACATATTTATACGGTGAATTAGTTTTCCTAAAAAACTATGATTTTACCTTTTGACATGCCATCATTACTAATATAGGATATAACAGAGAATGTGAAACTGACATTGAACTGTTCATCGTTGGAATCGCCTAAGCAAGTTAATGTGTAAAAGTATTGTCAGTAAAAGGAAGCTACTAGAATTAAAAATCATATTGATGGTGCTGGTTTTATGTTTGTGATCAATGTCATAATCTTTAATGTTGGATGACTAAAATTAAAGAAGGGTTTTATGAGGTGTTACTTATGGTTCTTCATTATTCTGAACTATTTTTTTTTGAAGTTGAGAGGGAGGACCCAAATCTGAGGTGTCCATGCTCGTCGAGCATCTATCATATGCTGGAGATGGTACTAATGATCGAGTGTTGTATGACTAAAAGATCCCTCAGTGTCATGTTAATATCTCTTGTCATGCATCAAGGAGAGATAACTTTAATCTACTTACGGAAATACTGAATGAAGCAGATGTCCACTCCCCAGGTGCAAACCATCTAAGAAGCGTTCATTAACGAGATAAAGAGACGTGTTAAATGGAATTCCAATGACGTGATACCCCTGGATGAGTAATGTTACATCTTCTTCAGGCATTTGCTTCTGGGTTTTGCACTCTTATAGACATTTCAACCAACTATCCTTAAGATCTATCTCCCCACGAGGGATGATACTTTCTTCATCGTCAATTAGGTCCCTCTTCGACTCCGTGCTTTTAAGATGAGTCGTGATGCAATCTGATGTCATGTGGTTAAAGAGGCGACTTCGCTAAGTTCTTAAGAAGGGAATAAGTTCGTATGAACTTTCCACAAAGAGCATGATTTTTTAACTAAATGGTCCTTCAGAGATAGTAGAGCTTCTAATGCGTTGGGAAAAGGGTTAATCGTGCATTCCTTCAGTCCCCATGTGTCTCTTACTTGGAATCCGCCACAGGCATGAGATAATTTGATGACGTCATCTTGGGCCCGTGTCAGCGTTTGTACTATCGAGCATCGTGAGATGGATCTTTTCTCTTACCTCATTTTTATTCAAAGATAGTTGGGATGTTGATGAGACACATACTCTTATGAGTATCTCAACAAATTTACTTATTCTTGAAAGTTATGGATCTCTAGCAAGGCGGGTGCATTCGTGGTTGATCAGAGAAAGTTTGGAAATGCAAATTCTCTAGTAGAGCACGATAGACCTGAAGATACGGTAATTTGCTGGTCAGGAATCGTACCTTCACAATATTAAATTCAGTTAATGTGTAATTGTTTAGATTCTAGAACCTTAAACTAAGGTTTCTATACTCGTTGATGAAGTTTTCTAGAAGAATTGTAGAAGAAGAAACCAAAAAGGATAGGAAAGTTTAAGATTAAGTTTATTGATGAATGAATTCTTCGTCTACAAAATGAGTCTTACTGGTTATATATACATGAGATGATCCACTTTTTATTTGTGTGATCAGTGTGGACCAATTACATAGCGTGTACTACTGGGAGCCAATAGACCACTTTTACATTTCCCGCCTCATAGCTGGAGACGTATGATCTTCACTCATGTATGTTCCATCTCTTCAGGTATTCATCTTGTCAGCTCGTGGATATTTCAAATGCCTTCATCTCCAAAGTCCAGGTCTTTGATGTCCAGCCAACTTCTCGTTCCAGGTGCTTTATTTCTTCAGCTCCATCTTTATTCTTTATATAGTTGTAAACCTTTTTATACAATTTGAGTTTTTATCATAATACTTTAGATATTTTCATGTGATTCAGGAAGTTAAGAGAATCTCGAATATGTATTTCTTCATAGCTTCCAGCTATTAGCATTGATGGCTTCTAGCTACGGGTAAATACGATATTTTGTCATCTACATATTTTCCCCTAGTTTCATTATAGCTAGTTTAAGACTTAGTTTTAATTAAAATGTAGTTCTTGTGACATCAGTGGCTTAAGTAGTTGTTTCATCTATTCTTATATTCTTTAGGTGGTTTTAGCTCACTTGTACGACTATATATAATTCAGTTGTTATAGTTGTTCAATTCAGCTTGGATTTAGCTACATATCTTCGAATATATATTTTTGTTATTCATTACCAATCTTTCCAGATGTTCATTTATCTGGGATGATTTACCTTATGCGAGATGCTTTTTGGATCGGCAGTTTGATGACCATCACCTCATATTTTCCCCCAGTTTTATTAAAAAATTAGTTTTAGCTCTAGTTTTTTATTAAACTTGTAAGTTCAACTTATTATATTTAATCCTTAAGGTTAGATTCATGTTGTGTTGTTCACCCTCTAAGAGCAATATGAACAATTCATCTTTCTGGGTGGGTTATTATTACCCTTCGATCGTGCATCTCTCAATTACTATAATGGGTTTGCACTTTTTACGTGCCCCTTCATTTCTGGAATAAAATTAGGTTACACCTACTTGATTTGGTCAATTATTTTATTTTTTTACCACGAATAGAGTAATGCTGAGTCAGCTAATTGGGAAATGGGTTGAATAGTTAACGAAAATAGGCTTTACCAATTATTAATTAATAAGAGAGGTAATACAAATTAACATGTAATCCAGAGGATAACGCAAAATCCTCGTACTTTTAATTAAGTAAAAAACATTCAATCATTAACAAAAATATATTGAAATGGAATTTCGAATTTACTTCAACATGATTTTATTTTATTTTACTACACGGTCCCAATCAATATGTGGAAGTCCTCGATTCAGCGAATATTAAAATTCCCTTTCCCTGTTCAACTGCTCTCTATTTTTCTATCGGCATCCCTTTCCCTTTCCCTTTATATTTTACTTTATAGAGGTCTGGCCTCTGAAAATTGGTTAGACATGTTTCCATATTCTACTATCTCCAATCTCCCTGCTATTGGCTCTGACCATAATCTTATTCTTCTTAATTCCAACCCTAACTGAAATTCTGGAAGGATACGTTTCAAGTTATTTGGTCCTTGGCTTTATCACCAGGACTGCAAAACATTATAGCTCAATGTTGGTCTATGGATCTTTCTGGTTCCTCTGCTTTTATCCTTGCCAGAAAACTCAAGGAGGTTAAAATCAAGGTTGGAATATGGAACAAAGTGGTCTATGGCAACATCAAAACTAACTTGGAGGAAATTATCAAGCAGTTGGATTGGGTTTCCAAAAACAAATTTGATTCTCAAAGAGGTTCTGCTTTGAGGTCTGCCAACACCACTTTTAAACATTGGTATACTATTCAGAAAAGGTTCTAGAAAACAAAAAGTAGGGATCAAACTATAAAACTTGGTGACAGTAATACTCATTTCTTTCATACTTCTTCCAAAAAAAGAATGAGAAGAAACAAGATTGAGGCCACTAAGGATGAAAATGGGACTTGGATCATAGAAGGAAATTTGGTCTCTGAATGTTTTATTAATCATTTTGAAAAAATGGCCACTGCAGAAACTATCAAGCTTGACCATGATATTCTTGATCTTATACCAAGTACCATATCTACTTATGAGAATGATCACCTCTTGGACATACCTGATCCTCTTGAAATCAATAGTGTCCTTTTCAGCATGGAAGGTGATAAAGCTCCTGGCCCCAATAGTTTTCCTCCAAATTTCTTTCAAGCTACTTGGGATATTGTTGATGACATTGTCAAAATGGTTCAACATTTCTTTTCTTCTAGCTTTATGCTCAAAGAAATGAACTCCACCTTTATTTCCCTCATACCGAAATTGATGCCCATTGTTTTCCATATCACTTCAGACCTATTTCTCTATGCAACACCACCTATAAAATCATCTTCAAAATTCTTGCCCAGAGATTGAAACCTCTCCTACCTAAGCTCATATCCCCCTCTCAATCAACTTTTGTGCATGGTAGACATATTTCTGACAATATCACCATCGCCCATGAACTTATTCACAATATGAACGCCAAAAGGGGAAGAAAAGGTGAAAATGGTATTATGGGTATCAAGATTGATATGGATAAGGCTTTTGACAGATTTGATTGGAGTTTCCTTGTAGTTATTATTTCCAAGATAGGTTTCAGTGACAAATGGTGTAACCTCATTAACCAGTGTATCTCTACTACTAACCTTGTTGTCTTGATCAATGGGGTTCCTGGTAATTTCCTTAAACCTTCTAAAGGCCTGAGACAAGGGGACCCTCTTTCCCCTTATCTCTTTCTCTTCTGTATGGAAGCCCTCTCTAGAAAGTTGTTTCATGCTGAAAGTTTGGGTCTGATTCATGGTTTACAAATATTGATTGTTGTTCCTTCTATCTGTCACCTCCTCTTTGCTGATAATTGCATGGTTTTCTGCAAAACTAACTTAGAGGAGAGTAGGTATTTGGTTGAAATCTTTAGGCAATTCAGCTCTACTTCTGGTCAGATGATAAAATTTTCTAAGTATGGAGTTTTTTCAATAAAAATACATGTCTTTCAATAGTTGATAGTATAAGTTCTGAGATAGGGGTTCAGATGATAAATACCTCGGTTCCCATCTGTTCACCAAGAAAAGCAAGATTCAAGCTTTCAAACCCTGCATTGATAGTCTAAATTCAAGCTAAAAGGTTGGAAAATCCAAACTCTTACTCCAGCTGGAAGATCCACCTAGATAGCTAATGTCACTTCCACCTCTTGTACTTACCAAATAAATTTCTTCAAGATTCCTAATCAAACTTGCAAGCATCTCAAAAATTCAGAGAGACTTCTTCTGGAACAAGGACCCTGATAAACCAAAAGGCATATACTATATAGCAAACCAAAGGAATTAGGTGGTCATGGATTCAGAAATTTGGAACTCTTTAATGATACCATGATTACAAAAATTAGTTGGAGACTCATTTAGGAACCAGATTCTCTGCTTGCTTCAATTATGAAGGATAAACATTATGAGAATCATGGCCTAAGTAGAATGGAAACTACCAAAAAAAAAACAAATTCTTGGATCTGGAAGGGCATTCTTGAGGGGGTGTATAACATTCAAAATTACCATCTCTAAAAACTGGAAAATGGTCAGAAAATTCACATTTGTTCAGATAGCTGGGTTTCTACAAAGATGTCCTTCTAGAAAAGCAAAAAAATTGTCCAACTGATCTGCTCTATGTCAGCCAGCTCATAAACCCTCAAGCCAACTGGGATCCTTCCATTTTATCCTTATGGTTTAACCTTGAGGACAAATCGGCCATTCTTGATACTTCTATAAATGTTCTTGAGGAAGACTGTATTACTTGGAGTTTGAACAACAAAGGGGATTTCTCTGTCAAATCTTTATACAATAAGAAGATTGAGGAGAAATATAAAAATGATCAAATAAACACTGCTTGGAAGGATATTTGGAAAATTGATACTTCTCCTTCTATTCATTTATTCATCTGGAAATGTGCTCAGAGCATTCTTCCCACAAATGCCAGAACTGCAAGTATTCTGCACTACATTGACCCCGTATGCAGCAGGTGCAAGAGTGCTTCTGAAGATGTCACCCACTGTCTCATGTTCTGCCCGTTTGCGGCTTCTGTTTGGGTCAAGATGTTTGGTGAAAACCACAATATCTTCTGAAACCACCTAAGCTTTCATGATTGACTAAATTATCTTTATTCTCCTGAAAATATCTCTTCCTCCCGGACTGCTTCTTACGCTACTACTTCCTGGTTCATCTGGAAAGATAAATGTGATTTGGTCTTCAAAGGTGTTTCTTATTCTGTTGAGTCCACTATGCACAATATCAGATAATATATCAGCTCCTTCGACAAAGTGATGCATAATCCCTCTCATATTATCAACAATCTCTACTACCAAATCTCTGATCATAAAGCTAGCAGCAGAATGAGAAAAATTCACAGATAAAAATTTGGTTTAACCATTAGCATTTGATCGATGGAAAGAACTATTGAACCAGTTAGCAGTGCCTCTAACCATTCCCTTTCCTGGACTAATGTTGCTTTGTTTGCTTTGTCCTTCTCAGGAAGCTTTATTGGAGCCAAACATATTGTATCCATGGAGATAACAGATATGGTCCAGGAAAAGGAGTTGAGCTCGCCGTGAAATTGGCCAAAAAGTTGCAGACTTCAAATATATATTTCTCTTCTGAAGAAGACATAATTATGGAGACCATTAAGCACACGTATAGAAGGGTGGTGCAAAGTAGATTTAATTTTTGTTATCATCAAATGATTGGGAGGAAAGTGGAAGCAATCTCTTTTATGCTGGAAAGTCTCAATAAAATCAAACGAAGTGAAAATTCTTTTACATTTAATTTAATCAGTTTAGTTACTAAAAAAGGCATTTAAAAAATTCTTTCTTGGTACCACAATATTTTGTTAAGCCAAATCCAATCTCCCTTAATTGAAAATCTCATCTATGTAAACAGGGAAGCTAATGAGGAGGCCGCTTCTCTGCATGAGGTTATTTTACCTCTGCAACTAAAAATTATGTAACCTGAATTTGATAAGGTAACTCGTTTTTTTATAAAAATAAAAATAGAACCATGCCCTAATTTATTGCACACTTGGACTGGATCCCACCTCCGTCATTCCTACCTACTTCCATCTCCGAGTTAGACAAATTTCAACATGGTAAAAAAAATTGAAGCATAAAACATGGTCAATGAATACACGTCAATGATTTAGTCAAATAGTCACGTTTTTCACAATCCCGGAAATGCTTTCGGATTGCCTGCACGCTTTCCCTGTTCTTGTTAAAAAATATTAAAAAAAAATTGTTCATTTGTTTAGCTTTTGATGTGGCTTCATCAGGTAGATTTAGGATTGCATATCCGTCTGATTTTTTTTGTCAAAACCGACCACCGAGCGAGTAACGTCTGATTTTTTTGTCAAAACCGACCACCGAGCCAACCACCTCCTTGGTTTTCAGAATAAAACCGGTACTGAACCGACCTACACTTGGTTCGGTTTTTAAACCGGTCCAAATTAGATCGTTTTGGTATCGTTCTATCGGTTTTTACCAATTCACATCCATAAACACAAAAAAGAAATAGTTCTTCGTCTCTTTATCAATTAATCCGAGGATAGACACTCCTTTCAACAAAATGATTAAAAAGAGGACTATAACATTCAAAGATTTACAAATCATATACCACTTCCTAATTAAACAACAATACCTAACAAGTAGCAACAAACATAAGAAAAGAAAGAGGAAAAAAAAATTACATACAAAAAGGATAACACATGAACATTAATTAGGGTTTTCACATTTACGGCTTTTTTTGGGTGATTTCGAGCTTTTGGAGACTTGGTTCTTTAGAACCACCTGTAGGCAGTAGATGCTTTTCAAGTTCTTCATCATTTCTCATAACTAATAACACATGCCTTGGTATAATCCAGAAAAAATCATCAAAATTTCACATACAAAATCAGATCTACATAAAAATTAGAAATTAAAAAAAAAAACAATTTTTTAAAGAACCCTAAAATTATCATATAGTCATCAATCTTCATTTTTTCACCAATAGAAAGGTGGTGGTGGTGGTTTAGCAGGTGGTGATGCTAGTGATGGTGGTTTAGCAAGTGCTGGTGATGACGGTGTTGCAGGTGCTGTTGGTATTGGTTAAAAAGAAAAAAAAGAACTAATTAAAGAAGAAGAAGAAGAAAGAGATGGTGATTACGGTAGTCGTGAATCTCCTGATAGAAGTGATGGCTGAAAAAAAAAGAACACGAAGCAAAAAAATAAAAGAGGACAGAAGAACAAGTAGGTCTAAGTAGAGAGGCGGACAAAAGAGTGAAAAGGAGAAGAGGAGTAGAAGACGTCTACTTTTTTTTTGGGTTTAGTTTATGTTATATATAGGATATATAAACGGATAGGATTAGATTATACTTAAATCAATGGTTAGTGTTTAGTCCGGTTTATATGCGTTCGATCGATTTTAATCCTAAACCATTAACCGAGCCAAGGATCAACGATTATAGATATTTGATACCATAACTGTAGGCCATTGATCTCAGTTCAGCTCGGTTCGGCTTCAGTTTAGCCGATTATGGTACGATTCAGCTGGTTACGGTTTTAATAAGCAGCCCTAGGTAGATTAATCCGTTGATTGACCAAGCTATCTTATATCTTTGTATATACCATAATTAACAACCAAGAGCATAAATTAATTTTTAATGAGTTATAAAATATATGATTGTTTATTGTTTTTTACTGTTTCCAAAAGGTTATCTTAATTATATTGACTTGATTTTGGAGATAAAGATGTCGATGATCTAGGGACATTTTAGAATCAGAATATTGGTGGTTTATAATTTTCTCAAAGATTTATTACCCAATCAATATGATTTATAAAAGGTATTAATG